>JBAKBP010030224.1:0-25000 GCA_037953745.1 Lithodes maja | reverse complement strand
TCAAGCAACAACAGTTCTAGTGACCCTTCTAGGCTGCTTGTCCTCCAAAACACTGAGGATCAAGTGTCCAAACAGTGGTTTAGAGTGGGTAAGGGAACATTGGAAAGGGAACTACTGCCCTAGAACTAATGTCCGTGGCAGGATTAGGAAGTTAGTAGGGGACAGATGGGTTAGTAACTGAGGGGGGTATACAATAAAGTTATTCATTTACAAACGCAGTCAGTCGCGGGTTTGATGCGAGATATTTGTCTAAACGGAGTTTAAATGAATCAACGGTGCTGCAGTCTATAACGTCTCGGGGAAGCCCATTCCACAAGTTGACAACTCGATTGAAGAAGAAATTCTTAGATTCGTGTGAGTTAAAAGATTTACCAATAATTTTGCAACCGTTTCCCCGCGTGTAATTAGATTGGTCGATAGTGAAGTACTTACTACAGTTCATATTGTCGATGCCTTTGATGATTTTGAACACTTGAATTAAGTCGCCTCTTAATCTGCGCTGGGTTAAAGGAAATAGATTTAATTCTCTAAGACGCTCTTCGTATGGTTTGTTCTTCAGGCTAGGTATCATTTTGGTAACTCTACGTTGAACTCTCGTTCTAGCTTGTTTATATCTTTTTGGTAATAAGGGCACCAGGATTGAACGCAGTATTCCAGAAGAGGGCGGACTAAGGAATTGTAAAGGGTTAGGATAACATCTTTGGATTTATGCTCAAATGACCTGCCTATAAAGCCAATTATTTTGTTTGCCTTCTTAACAACTTCTGAACATTGTTGACTCGGTTTTAGATTACTCGATATTGTTACTCCCAGATCGGTTTCTTTGTTTACATTCTTAAGCTGAGTGCCATTCATCGAATAGTTTGCTTTCTCATTTAGGTATCCGATATGTAGTACTTTACATTTATCCGCATTGAAACTCATTTGCCAAATTTGGGCCCAACATGACAATTTATCTAGATTGTGTTGCATATCGTCAACTTGTTCTTTTGAGAGTACGCTATTTGCAATTTTTGTATCGTCAGCAAATTTCGAGACTGTACAGGTGAGACCCTCATCTATGTCGTTGATGTAAATTAGAAAGAGAATTGGTCCTAGTACCGATCCCTGGGGTACCCCACTACTTACATTGGTCCATTTAGATGCCTTACCGTTTATGACTACTCTTTGCTTTCTGTCGCTGAGCCAATTTTCTATCCATTTCAACACACCGTCTTGTATTTCATGCGCTTTTAGTTTTAGCAGTAATCGTTTGTGGGGAACTTTGTCAAAGGCCTTTTGAAAATCAAGGTATATAATATCTACAGCTTTACTCTCATCGTAGAGGTTGAAGATATCGTGGAAGAAGTCTAAGAGGTTTGTTAAACAGGAACGTTTTTTACGAAAGCCGTGTTGAGTATCTTTAAGTAAGTTATTTGCCTCTAAGTGATTTACGAGTCTGTCTCTTATGACCGTTTCTAGCATTTTACATACAATTGAGGTTAAGCTAATTGGACGATAGTTACTGGGTAGGGATTTGCTGCCTTTTTTGAATATCGGTGTTACGTTGGCTAGCTTCCACTGATCAGGCATAGTCCCAGACTGCAAGGATTCATTGAATAGCAATGTCAGTGGTTTGGAGAGCTCATCCTTAGCTTCCTTTAGAACTCTAGGTGAGATTGTATCAGGTCCAGGCGTTTTATTTACCTTGAGTTTATCTAAACAATTCAATACTTCTCTCTCTGTAACGGTGATATTGCTTAGAACATCTGAATTATCAATCTGAATCGGCGATGGTGTAGGGATATCACTGAGGTCTTCGGTTGTAAAAACTGATGCAAAGAAGGTATTGAGGGCATTACTCATTTGTACTTCGTCTTTGGTGTATTCTCCATTTTCATCGACTAACGGTGAAGTAAGTAGTTGAAGTAACTACTTTTTTCTTTCTGATATAACTATAGAATTCTTTCGGGTTTGTTTTACTTTGATTCGCAACATGTAACTCCAGGGTCTTTTTACTTTGCTTAATTAACTTTTTGGCTTTGCGTCGTAGCTCTACAAATTTCACCCGTTCTTCGTCATTTTGTGAGGATTTTAATCTATCATTAGCAAATTTTTTAGCAAGCAGACAGTCTGAAATATCTTTATTCCACCATTTGGGCTTATCATTTTGGCCTGGACGCCGTATTTTCGATGGTATGCAGTCTTGCACTGCCTTAAGGTAAGTGGTTGTGAAACACTCCCAAGATGTATTTATGTCGTTATTGTTAGTCAGAAAGCTCCAGTCAGTTTCTTTAAGTTTTGATTTAAGTTTATGAAAATTTGCTTTCTTGAAATTAGGGACTTTCTCAATGCTGCTATTTGATTTGTTACTAGTAAACTTTAAAGTGAAAGTTATCGTACGATGGTCGCTGTTACTGAATTCATCACCAACATTCAAATTCTCTATTAATTCTTCTTTTGTTGCGAGTACAAGGTCAAGCACATTATTACCACGGGTCGGAGATTGTACAAATTGAAAAAGTGAATTCTCTTGCAAGTTTGCATAGAGGTCGTGTCCAGAGTGTGAAGTAAGAATATCGCCCCATTTAGTCACGGGTAAGTTGAAATCGCCAAGAATTACGGTATCTTGTTTGTTAGTTATTTCTGCAATTTGTTCATAAATTTCACTGTCAGTTTGCACTGATTGAGATGGGGGTCTGTATAATAAAGCTAGTGTTATTTTAGTTCCTCGTTTATTATTTAATAGTACGTAAGATATGTCTATATTCGCAATTTGAGGTTTTGACATTAAGACGGGATTAAGACTTTCCTTTATAAAAAACAGAACACCTCCTCCATTTCTATTGATCCGACTTTTCTCAAACATTGTATAACCAGGAAGCGTATATTCGGCTAAAAAGTCTCTGTCTTCCGTATTTAACCAAGATTCTGTAATGCCGATTATATCATAATGTTCTGTAAACACGATTTCCTCTAGAAGAGAGAGAGAGAGAGAGAGAGAGAGAGAGAGAGAGAGAGAGAGAGAGAGAGAGAGAGAGCGAGATTTGAATTGCATCTTCTAAATTAAACAACATCGGATAGACTCGATAGAGTAGGCTATAAAATATATACTGAATTAACATAAAATAAGCTATCCTGGAAGAGAGATAGTGATTGTGATAGTGATAGTGATTGTGGAAGAGAGAGTGAGTAAGTGTGGTGGGGGATCGAGCAAAATAGAGAGAGAGAGATATGAAGCTAAGAGTCCCGGTAGGCTAAGGCGTTTTGCATAATATTATCTCCTTCAGAATAAGTTTTCCAATTAGTTTACATCACCAAGTTATCTAGTTTTCAGGGAGCGTGTTTTGTGCCATTATAACGGTACAGGCACTACTAAAAGTTCGTGGACGTATTGATAATGTGTTTCTTTATGCAAATACAGGCACCAAAATGGCTGTATTGTAAATTGTATATATATGGTATTATTATTGGTATATATAATTATGTACAAATTGGCAGTCAAAAATCATTATACTTGTATAATAAAAAACGTTAGAGTTCCAGGATATTAAGGGGGGTCACCGATTTTTTTTTTCTCTTTCTCTCCTTTTCTCTTTCCCTGGCTTGTATCCATTCGGCCCCATTCAGCCAACTGTTTTAAGACGCTTATCCCCATCCACTTGTAGATTTATTCCTGGCGAGCAATAGCGGGCCAGCATTATATGGAGAAATCCGGCTTCGCCGGAGACATTTTTCTATCGAAAAATGTACAAATTTAGCTTGCTGTCAAAACAAAAATATATATATATGCTGGCTCGCTACCGCTCGCCAGGAATATATTGACTCCTGGATGGGGTTAAACGTCTTAAAACAGTAAGCTGAATGGGGCCGAATGGATACAAGCCAAAGAGAGAGGGAGAGAAAGATAAAACAAAAGCGAGTTGGGCCCCCTTAAACGATCGTACTGAACTTTGGAAGGGCATATATAGGATAGCAAAGGTGTAAAGTCTGACATAATTAGCCCTCTGTGATTTCTATAATTCCTTCATCAACCCCTTCAGTACGGTACCGGTGCCGTCCTTATAACTTGACTCTGGTTACTATTAGACGATGTTATTCAGTTTATACAAGAACTCCAGCAATTAACAGACTTTGAACTATCTCACTTAAGGGGAGGTTTTTAGTGTGTTTCCTAGACTTCCATCAAGCTTGAAATTACACCCCCTTGACTCCCTTTCAAGATAAATTTGTACATTTTTCGGTAGAAAAATGTCCTCTTAAATTACAGGCTCGCTATCGCTCGCCAGGATAAAATCGACACCTGAATTGCACGAAAGGTCTTAATATTGGGTGAAAGTTCTTAAAATCGCTATACTAATCGGGCAAACGTTTTATAATATCAAAAGCAATGGGGCTAAACCTGAGGGAGAAAGGGGGCCAGAAAAAATATCTCAAGTGGAGATCCCCCCCTTAACTATCTTCACTACCACACATCCTTATTAAACTGCACACAATCGTCTAAATATATAGCTAGAATAGAATCGAAAAGACGTCGCCGGTACTGAAGGGGTTAACTTAATAAAATCGTCTAGTGATATCCAGAATAACAGGAAGAAACGTACGTGTCATTGTATCCGTTAAGGGGAGATGGGCCGGATTTCTGGACCACTTTCTCCCTCGTGTTTAGCCCCATCAGCTTAGAGATTTTAAGACGTTCGGCCCATTAGTTTGACGATTTTAACACCTTTCCCCACATTTCGTTGTCAATTTTAAGACCGTTCGTGTCGTTTAGGTATCGATTTTTCATGGCGAGCGATAGCGAACCTGTAATTTTAAGAGGAACCGGCCTTCGGCCGAAAAAAAAATTCTACCGAAAAATGTACAAATTTATCTTGAAAGGGAGTCTAGGAGGTGTAATTTTAAGCTTAATGGAGTTCTAGCGAGGAAACTAACAACTCAATCCTTTTTGCCATATACCGGTAGTTCTTGTTTGTTTTTATTGTTTTATACTATTTGTTATGCCAGGGTTTTTACTGGGTTTGTATTGGTATTTGGTAGGTTCTACTCGACTGGAGAAGTCAAAATCATACAACACATGCACAGAAGGAGTAAAGGGTAAAATATAACGCTGAGTACTTATTAATTAACAACTTTAATTAATAGTTCAAATAGGTAGGACAAAAATGCTTATTTATATTACAAAAATGGCTATATACATATATGTGCCTAGCACGACGAGAATCTACGAGGGAACTAGGAATATACTGGATGCTCTCTCTCTTTTGATCATGAACTATACACCTTAAGTCACTGGTGTAGGGTAGAATTTATACTGATACTCTTCTATACTTTAATTCGTCTCTTATAATATTAACTGTGAGATATATACCGGTACTTAGGTTTCTTTGCGTATTCAGGATTTATCACTCTTATCGCATCACAGGGAAAGAAGTAAAGAACACAATACACCTGGTCGCACTGGTGTGAACATAAAACAGAGTCCCGTGAGTGGTTCGATTTTCCTAACTAAATCAAACTTTCTCCACAAGCAGGCAAATAAACTTCTAAATAATCCAAATGATAACAAAATATTTTGGTCTACTCTTAACTCATTTAAATCCAACTTCACTACTGCTTCATCCATTCCACCATTAAAATCTCCGACTGGCAATCTTGTAAGTGACCCACGAGGTAAAGCTAACCTTCTTGCGGATATTTTCTCCACCAACTCAACCTTAGATGAAATAAATCAAGATGTCCCTGTACTTAATTTTAATTCGCCTGAAATTCCCTCACTTAAGATCCACACCAGACATGTCAAAACTATTTTGCAGAATCTCTCGGTAGATAAGGCTCCTGGTCCAGATGAAATTCCTCCAATAGTACTTAAGAATTGCTCCTTGTGCTCGCTCCTGTATTGGCAAATTTTTTCCGTCTGTGTACTCCTACCTCATGCTTCCCAGTACCCTGGAAAGAAGCAAACATCCATCCAGTTCCTAAAAAAGGTGCCTCTTCAGATCCATCAAACTACAGACCAATAGCTATAACTTCCACTCTTGGTAAAGTCTTTGAAATTATATTAAATAATCACATAATTAAGCATCTTGAGAATAATAAATTAATCAGTGATAGGCAATATGGTTTTAGACGATGTCGATCAACTGCAGACATGCTTTGCCTTCTTACGCATCAAATCAACCAAGCTATAGACCAACATGGTGAAACACATACAATAGCACTGGATATATCAAAGGCATTTGATAGAGTCTGGCATCAATCCTTATTGTCGAAGATGTCACACTACGGCCTTGCATCATTAGTTCCACTAATTTCTTCTTATCTTCATAACAGAAAAATACGTGTAATGGTAGATGGCCTTTATTCTCAATTTCACTCAATAAATGCTGGTGTTCCCCAGGGATCAGTTTTGGCCCCAATTCTGTTCCTCATTCATATCAATGATCTCATATCTACCACTCATAATCCAATACATTCCTACGCAGATGACTCAACACTCCACAGTTCCTTCACATTTACCAATTCTTTCACCTAACCCGATCTTATAAATTCAAAAATAAACACTGCAATTTCTCTGAACCAGGACCTTTCTAAAATTAATGGATGGGGACAAAAGAATCTAGTTTCCTTTAATGCACAGAAAACCAAGTACATTCAATTTTCTAACCGACAGAATCTCACTGACTCCCATATATTTTTTAATGATGTAAATATTCCCACTTCCCCTAGTATTGACATTCTCGGTGTAACATTAACTACTAACTTGAGCTGGACACATTATGTTAGAAGCATTGCTAAGAATGCCTCTAAAAAACTGGGACTCCTGTACAGAGTTCGAGAATTCTTCACTGACGAGCAGTTGGCCGTGATATATAAAAGTCATGTGCGTTCTCAGATGGATTACTGTTCACCTCTGTGGGGTGGAAGTGGAGTGGTTGCATTGAGGCAGTTGGACAAAATTCAAAATAAAGCTATTAGATTAATCAATAACCCTGCAATCACACAGGACCTTCCTACATTATCCATACGAAGAAACGTTGCATCCCTTGCATTATTCTACAGATATTTTCACAGCAATTGTTCCGAGGAACTTGCTTCAATTGTGCCGCCTCTCCACATCTTTCCCCGTAGAACTAGGGCAGCTGAGAGCGCCCATGAATTTACACTTTCTCCTCCACAATGCAGAACTTCTGCTTATCAGAATTCATTTATCCCCAGAGCTACTACTCTTTGGAATTCACTTCCCTCGAATTGCTTTCCACAAACTTACAATCTACAAATGTTTAAATCCAGTTGTTACAAACATTTTATGAATGGAGGATGCCTTTAGGCACATGGACCTTTTTGTTTTATCTGTGTTTTTCCTTCCTCCGTTCATTGTCTCTAAAAAAAAAAAAAAAAAAAAAAAAAAAAAAAAAAAAAAAAACGTATTTCACCTGGTCGCACTGGTGTAAGAATAAAACAGAGTCGTACAGTCGCTATATTTTCCTAAGTTATTACACCGGGGTAGCACTGGTGTATGAGTTAAAGTGGTTTAAGTTTCACTCCTAATATAACACTTTGCAGGTCTGGAGTGATGAGCACAATCTAGGTAGAGATGAGAGTTATCAGGCCCGGTCGTCTAGTTTCCGTCGAGCCGCTTAGGTGGTCCTGCCGTGTGGATGGTGTGAATAGGGATACAGATGGATTAGTTGGTTTTGAGTCTTGAATGATAGCTCCTTAACCCTCGCCGACATATGACGCAATTTTGAGCCTATTAGGGATACTTTAAAACCTTTGTTACCGTCAGGGGTATTTAGAAACATTTAGTTTAAGTTACTTCAACCTCTGCAGTTGTCTTTGAGTTAGCTGTGGGCAGAAAACTAATTTTGGAGAGGTAATTATAGGAGTGAGAGAACTCTATTTCTTATTGCTAATCTGGCAACCTCTGCGTCATATGAGTCTGAAGGGGTTAATGTCATGACATAGGGTACTTTCATCGGACTAACGCGAGCGTGAGCGAGGACATGTTCTAGGTTACTATTGCTCGTCTATCCTGACCTTTATACTAATCGGTGGTGAAGTTCCGTTTCGGTACTCTTAACTTAGGGTCTGTAATACAGCGTGTCTAGTGTCATGACACAGCGACAAGGTATCGGGCTAACGTGAGGAAATAGTAAGATCATGAACTTACTATTTTCACTCGATCTGCCACTGACCGTTATAAGAGGTTCAAAGAACTCAGGTTCGGTGTTTAGACCTTTTTACTGCATATGTCCTTGACCATGATGTTGGACAGATACAGTATGGACTTCTATATGTAGAGTGCCGTTATTTAGACGGTGTCTCACAAAGCCCGAACTATGAGAATGACCTTTACCATGGCAAGTATCTTTCTGTAGTTTTAAGAGTGCGGTTTTGGCAAAAGAAGTAAGGTGGGAACATGTCCTTGCGGTTATGCTTCTAATACCAAAGGTGCAGCCTAATAAAGATCTTAATATTAAGCACTATACCATGGCATATGATAATATTAATTCCTTAATATGGAAAAGAACTCCTCAGACCTTGAAAGATATTCACCATGGCTTCAATCTTTACTTGAATGGGAGGGTTAATTTTAGGACTTGATAGCTTACATGTAAGTAAACCAAGCCCTAGAATTGCTTGCTTTACCTTGGCTTTCGTCGGGGTAGTGACGACTTTGGCTGCTATGTCCCAGGTCAGGTATGCGGAGGTCAGAAGGTCATAAGTACAGGGGGGCGTATTCTGGGGGGATTAAGAAGTCCCCCCTAGAAGTTCGCGGGCTTGTGGGTCGGCCTCTGCGCGGAAGAACAGCGCAACTGCTCCTTTGTTGTGTGTCTGTTAGTCCTTCTGTTTCTAACTGTACACCATCTTCTTCTTTGGAGCCTCGTGGATATTGATGGTGGTCTGAATGGTCTTGCCTGGTGTGGTTGGTACAGGAGGATTTATGGTGGCAATTCTGGCATCTCGATTCTTCTGGTGTAAGGGTGTGAAGGCAGAATCGGGGCAGCCATGTGTTGAGGTTTTTGTTGTGGTTTTAGTTGCCTTCTGTGGTTTTGGTGCCGAGTTTGGTTTCTTTGATGGGGGTGAATTTTCCTTCTCCGTGGTTGTTCGCAGGTCCTTGTTCCTGGTTTTATCTTCTTCCGTGGAGTGACGGTGGTGTGCTGGTAGTCCTCGGCTCTTTGTGCTTTTTATCTTCGTGCCTCCTTCTTTTGTCTTTGTTTGTTTTATCTGAGTCTCCTTCGTTGGTCTTTCTCCGTTTTCCCTGCTGTGTGTGTCTCTTTGGTTCTGCTGTGTAAGTCTCCCATCCTTCTGCTCCTTTTCTTTTTCCTTGTTGAACTTGTATTGTGGTGATATTAATTCGGGTATTTTACTATTATTACCGGTACTATTATTATTACTATTATGTTTATTGTTGTTGTTGTTGTTGTTGTTGTTGTTGTTTTTGGTAGTATTAGTATGCTTTACAGTTGCATTTGTTTTCTAATATCCTTAATGAAGTATTCAGTATATTAGCTGTTTCTGAAAAAAGGTGATAAATTACCTGGTATTGTACAGTTGTTTGTTATTGTCGGGAGTGTGGTAGGGTATCCATTATACCATTAATTAGCCTAATAACACCTGGACACTCACAACAACATATATTTTTCCTCCACATGTCGAATTACGCATACCCTTGCGCGCGCGCGCGCACACACACACACACACACACACACACACACACACACACACACACACACACACACACATACACAGCCCGTAGCCTAGTAGGTAGAGCTCTCGTCTCACACACGAGGGGTCGGGGGTTCAATCCCCCGGCCGGGCGGAGACAAATTGGGCTTGTCTCCTTTCATGTGTTAGCCTCAGTTCACCTAGCTGTAAATAGGTACCTGGAATAAGTGGACGACGTTGTGACGTCCCATCTGGGGTTGGCAAAAATGGTACAAGGCGAGATGGGTATCATATGGTTCACCTAAGCTGATGGCTACCTAAGCCTTCGGGCGAGACGGTACCGTCTATAGTGAGAATGGTACCATACAGATCCACCCTAAGCCTTCGTTTCCGTTGTCGCCAATTGGCTAAATACAGACTACACACACATCCACAGCCATTCCAACAGTACATAAAACACTTAACATGCATTTCACGCAATACATTCCCAGTTAAGGAGGCGCGATAATAATGAGCTTAGCTCGCATTGCGTGGATTTCCCTTGACGAACAAGTAACTGAGTAACACACACACACACACACACACACACACACACACACACACACGATACCGTACACCGAAAACTACTTCTCAAAGTATTCATACACACACTCACCAAACACACGCACACTAACGTACATACTTCCCCTCATACAAAACCACACGCACACATAAACGTACACACTCCCACACACGCACGCACACATTCAAGGACACGCTCATGGAAATCTCTGTCCCATTTTGCACAATCTCCGGAAAGCTCCACCCAATCCCGTGATCATTATTGTCCATCCTATCCAGAGATGATGACTCCTAATATCAATTTCCAGGTCAGAGGGTTTTAACAGGTTGTGGGGATTGATTTGTTTGTCTACGGTGTGTCTTTTATTTTGATTAGCCCTATTTCTATTAACCGTATTTCTATTAAGCCTATTTCTATTAGCCGGGTTTATACTGGCCCTATTTGTTTTATCAACCCTATTTCTATTAAGCCTATTTAACCTATTTCTATTAAACTTTCTACTAACCCTATTTATATTAACCTATTTTTATGAACCGTATTTCTATCCACCATATTTCTATTCACCATATTGCTATTACCCCTATTTCGACCTTATATCTATTAACCTGTCTACTAACCCTATTATAGTAACCGTATATACAGTATATTAACCAATAATAACCCTTTTCCACCTTAAATTCAAAGGTCTTGAACATATATATATTAACGTTGTATGTTTCTTCCTAACTTGCATAAAACCAGTGATTAGTAAGTAGAATAAAATCATTTAAATTCGCCATCCATTTAAAAGGATAAAAGGGAAGAAATTCAGTTCGCTAAGTTACATAATAGATCTAATCGAATTTCGTAGAAACGGGATGTCACCATCTCATTAAAAGTTACTTCTTGCCACTGTAATTTACTTTTTAAACTTTTTGTATAACCCAATTATCAACTTTGACTGGGGAAGGGGCTGTCAGATGTCGCCACGATTTTACCGAGGGTGTAGGGTGGGGGGGTAGAGATCCTGTAGTAATAAATATCCGGTGTCACACATGCACTTTTTCCGTCAATTTTCGATGAGCAATTTTGTTTTCTCTTCCTACTTTTTGGTATTTTCGCATTGGAATCGTCAACTTGACTAAATGTATATGATTTTAAGAGTGTGAAATCATATATAACTTAAATTCAGAAGATGCCAGACCACAATTGCCTAAACAAATTGCCGGAAAAATAGCTCATTTGACACCGGCTTAAGGGAGAGCTGCCATATTTTTTCTCTGGTCCATGCCAAATTCGTGCCATAATGATCAAGGAATGTGGGGATATTATATTTTTGCTCAGGTAGAAAGTAGCTCCAAAACCATACTATACATCTTGTTTATTATCGGTATAGATATATTTGAATGGATAGTTGCGCATATACTGTAAGTTCGGTTCCTCGTCGTTATCCTAATATGAATTATCATCAGTGTGAACGAATTGCGAGTGTGTTTTTTTTTTTTTTTTAATTATCAGTTGACTAGTCAGATGAGTTAGCCACTGCATAAGAAACTACACTCGTAATTCAATCAATCGCAGTATAGTTCCATGTATATAAGATCACGGAGAGGAACACAACTTACGTGGGCAACTGTACGTGGAAGCTAGTGACTTCAGTGACACGAATATGAAGGAACTTGACCGATCTCTGTTATTTGTAAATTTCATGAATCGATTTTAGGAGTATAGTTGGTTGTTGGAAGGAACATAATAATTAAAAGGTCTCTAGTCGGGGGTCCAGGTCTGAATCGGGTAACACTGTAAATTGAATGACAGCGGTGGGAGGTAACACTGCCACGGGTATCACTGCTGCCTGGTGGGGAAGTGGCTACACTGTCTGAGAGAGAGAGAGGGGATGGGGGCTTAGTGTGACAGTGTATTTAGTGTCACGAACCTTGAATCGATTGTATTGGGCTTTCCAGTACCCTCGCTGATTCACTATTAGCGTAATTTATCGCATCGTAACACGCAATTGATAAATGTAAACGCTAAATTCTTGAGATAAATGCATTTTTATATTCTAACAGTTTAAGATTTGTATATGAAATTTGGATATGTGACCTTGGCATGCCCCGAGTAGGATTATACGTTACATGTCACTGGAGAATACATATAGGCTGCCGCTACATCAATGCACAGTAACGCAGGCGTTGCTCGTTTTTAAAACTTATGGTTATTTCGAATTTGTTAATATAAATTTATGAAGCAAAATAACACAGAGAGAGAGAGAGAGAGAGAGAGAGTGAGAGTGGGGAGGGGGGGGGGGGTGGATTTGAATAATTTATATGAGTTTCAACTTTCTGAATACTGGTAACCAAAATAGGAATTATGAAGCCTAATCCACAAGGCCAGGCTCGGCTCTACCGATTATCTGGGGTGAGGTATTTATGGCGGCTTACCTGGCAGTCATCACAACTGATTATGGCAAATTATATATTGTAATTATAGCCTGCTGTACAGTCGAGAACAGGAATATCTGCAAAATTTTTGGAGGTACAGTAACCCTAGAATATAAGAACATAAGACAATATAAATCTGCAGAGGGCCTGCCGGCCCACACGAAGCAGATTCCTTTCACACCCAACCAATATAATTCAAATGACTATCCAAATTACCGTACGTTTGAAGCTTTGTACCGTTTCTGAACTGATTACTAGGCAATCTATTCCACATATGAACTTTGAGGGTTCATTTAACCCCTTCTGTACCGGCGATGTCCTTTTAACTTTATTCTGAGGCTATTATTAGACGATTTTATTCAGTTTAAAAAGGGCCTCCAGCAATGACCAGGCTTCGTACGGTACTATCTCACTTAAGGGGTGATTTCCACTTGAGGGATTTTTTTCTTGACCCCTTTCACCCTCATTGCCCCATTGCTTTTGATATTATAAAACGTTTGCCCCATTAGTTTAGCGATTTTAAGAATTTTCACCCCATATTAA
This sequence comes from Lithodes maja, assembly GCA_037953745.1. Classification (NCBI taxonomy): domain Eukaryota; kingdom Metazoa; phylum Arthropoda; class Malacostraca; order Decapoda; family Lithodidae; genus Lithodes; species Lithodes maja. The sequence continues at coordinate 11,824 of JBAKBP010030224.1, read as the reverse complement.
GACCTTTCGTGCCATTCAGGTGTCGATTTTATCCTGGCGAGCGATAGCGAGCCTTTAATTTAAGAAGAACCGGCCTTCGGCCGGGACATTTTTCTACCGAAAAATGTACAAATTTATCTTGAAAGGGACTCAAGGGGGTGTAATTTTAAGCTTGATGGAGGTCTAGGGAATAAACTAAATACCTCCCCTTAACCTTTTTGTGCTACGGTACCACAGATCCTTCTTAAACTGTACACAATCGTCTTAATATAGCTAGAGTAAAAGTAAAAATACGTCGCCGGTACAGAAGAGGTTAAGTAAACTGAGGAATAAAAAAAAAAACATTAATTGATTTCTATACTGTATGAAAGGTCTTTTGTAAATTGATTATAGTATAGTGCTCATAAGACAAATAGGAAAATTCGCCATCAGCTTATATCAATAGGACAAAATTGAGCCAATTATCTACAATAGTGTTTGGGTAAATACTATTAATATTGACTTTGCATTGTGAGCGGTTCAGTATCGGCTACCTTGAGCTGTTTTAGGAAGGTGTGTGTGTGTGTGTGTGTGTGTGGGGCTGTCTGTCTGTCTGTCTAACTGTGTCTGTCTGTCTGTCTATAACTGTGTCTGTCTGTCTGTCTATAACTGTGTCTGTCTGTCTGTCTATAACTGTGTCTGTCTGTCTGTCTAACTGTGTCTGTCTGTCTGTCTATAACTGTGTCTGTCTGTCTGGCTATAACTGTGTCTGTCTGTCTATAACTGTGTCTGTCTGTCTGTCTATAACTGTGTCTGTCTGTCTGTCTATAACTGTGTCTGTCTGTCTGTCTATAACTGTGTCTGTCTGTCTATAACTGTGTCTGTCTGTCTGTCTATAACTGTGTCTGTCTGTCTGGCTATAACTGTGTCTGTCTGTCTATAACTGTGTCTGTCTGTCTGTCTATAACTGTGTCTGTCTGTCTGTCTGTCTGGCTATAACTGTGTCTCTGTCTGTCTGTCTGGCTATAACTGTCTGATGTCTGTCTGTCTGTCTGTCTGTCTGTCTGTCTGTCTGTCTAACTGTGTCTGTCTGTCTGTCTATAACTGTGTCTGTCTGTCTGTCTATAACTGTGTCTGTCTGTCTGGCTATAACTGTGTCTGTCTGTCTGTCTATAACTGTGTCTGTCTGTCTATAACTGTGTCTGTCTGTCTATAACTGTGTCTGTCTGTCTGTCTATAACTGTGTCTGTCTGTCTGGCTATAACTGTGTCTGTCTGTCTGTCTATAACTGTGTCTGTCTGTCTGTCTGTCTGTCTGTCTGTCTGTCTGTCTGTCTGTCTGTCTGTCTGTCTATAACTGTGTCTGTCTGTCTGTCTATAACTGTGTCTGTCTGTCTGTCTGTCTGTCTGTCTGTCTGTCTGGCTATAACTGTGTCTGTCTGTCTGTCTATAACTGTGTCTGTCTGTCTGTCTATAACTGTGTCTGTCTGTCTGTCTGTCTGTCTGTCTGTCTGTCTGTCTGTCTGTCTAACTGTGTCTGTCTGTCTGTCTATAACTGTGTCTGTCTGTCTGTCTATAACTGTGTCTGTCTGTCTGTCTATAACTGTGTCTGTCTGTCTGTCTATAACTGTGTCTGTCTGTCTGTCTATAACTGTGTCTGTCTGTCTGTCTATAACTGTGTCTGTCTGTCTAACTGTGTCTGTCTGTCTGTCTATAACTGTGTCTGTCTGTCTGGCTATAACTGTGTCTGTCTGTCTGTCTATAACTGTGTCTGTCTGTCTGTCTATAACTGTGTCTGTCTGTCTGTCTATAACTGTGTCTGTCTGTCTGTCTATAACTGTGTCTGTGTCTGTCTATAACTGTGTCTGTCTGTCTATAACTGTGTCTGTCTGTCTGTCTATAACTGTGTCTGTCTGTCTGGCTATAACTGTGTCTGTCTGTCTGTCTATAACTGTGTCTGTCTGTCTGTCTATAACTGTGTCTGTCTGTCTGGCTATAACTGTCTGTGTCTGTCTGTCTGGCTATAACTGTCTGTCTGTCTGTCTGTCTGTCTGTCTGTCTGTCTGTCTGTCTGTCTAACTGTGTCTGTCTGTCTGTCTATAACTGTGTCTGTCTGTCTGGCTATAACTGTGTCTGTCTGTCTGGCTATAACTGTGTCTGTCTGTCTATAACTGTGTCTGTCTGGCTATAACTGTGTCTGTCTGTCTGTCTATAACTGTGTCTGTCTGTCTGGCTATAACTGTGTCTGTCTGTCTGTCTATAACTGTGTCTGTCTGTCTATAACTGTGTCTGTCTGTCTATAACTGTGTCTGTCTGGCTATAACTGTCTGTCTGTCTGGCTATAACTGTGTCTGTCTGTCTGTCTATAACTGTGTCTGTCTGTCTGTCTATAACTGTGTCTGTCTGTCTGTCTATAACTGTGTCTGTCTGTCTGTCTATAACTGTGTCTGTCTGTCTGTCTATAACTGTGTCTGTCTGTCTGGCTATAACTGTGTCTGTCTGTCTGTCTGTCTGTCTGTCTGTCTGGCTATAACTGTGTCTGTCTGTCTGTCTGTCTGGCTATAACTGTGTCTGTCTGTCTGTCTGTCTGGCTATAACTGTGTCTGTCTGTCTGTCTATAACTGTGTCTGTCTGTCTATAACTGTGTCTGTCTGTCTGTCTATAACTGTGTCTGTCTGTCTGGCTATAACTGTGTCTGTCTGTCTGTCTATAACTGTGTCTGTCTGTCTGGCTATAACTGTGTCTGTCTGTCTGTCTATAACTGTGTCTGTCTGTCTATAACTGTGTCTGTCTGGCTATAACTGTGTCTGTCTGTCTGTCTATAACTGTGTCTGTCTGTCTGTCTATAACTGTGTCTGTCTGTCTATAACTGTGTCTGTCTGTCTGTCTATAACTGTGTCTGTCTGTCTGTCTATAACTGTGTCTGTCTGTCTGTCTATAACTGTGTCTGTCTGTCTGTCTATAACTGTGTCTGTCTGTCTGGCTATAACTGTGTCTGTCTGTCTGTCTATAACTGTGTCTGTCTGTCTATAACTGTGTCTGTCTGTCTGGCTATAACTGTGTCTGTCTGTCTGTCTATAACTGTGTCTGTCTGTCTGTCTATAACTGTGTCTGTCTGTCTGTCTATAACTGTGTCTGTCTGTCTGTCTATAACTGTGTCTGTCTGTCTGTCTGTCTATAACTGTGTCTGTCTGTCTGGCTATAACTGTGTCTGTCTGTCTGTCTATAACTGTGTCTGTCTGTCTATAACTGTGTCTGTCTGGCTATAACTGTGTCTGTCTGGCTATAACTGTGTCTGTCTGTCTGTCTATAACTGTGTCTGTCTGTCTGTCTATAACTGTGTCTGTCTGTCTATAACTGTGTCTGTCTGTCTGTCTATAACTGTGTCTGTCTGTCTATAACTGTGTCTGTCTGTCTGTCTATAACTGTGTCTGTCTGTCTATAACTGTGTCTGTCTGTCTGGCTATAACTGTGTCTGTCTGTCTGTCTATAACTGTGTCTGTCTGTCTGTCTATAACTGTGTCTGTCTGTCTGTCTATAACTGTGTCTGTCTGTCTGTCTATAACTGTGTCTGTCTGTCTGGCTATAACTGTGTCTGTCTGTCTATAACTGTGTCTGTCTGTCTGTCTATAACTGTGTCTGTCTGGCTATAACTGTGTCTGTCTGTCTGTCTATAACTGTGTCTGTCTGTCTATAACTGTGTCTGTCTGTCTATAACTGTGTCTGTCTGTCTGTCTATAACTGTGTCTGTCTGTCTATAACTGTGTCTGTCTGTCTGGCTATAACTGTGTCTGTCTGTCTGTCTATAACTGTGTCTGTCTGGCTATAACTGTGTCTGTCTGTCTGTCTATAACTGTGTCTGTCTGTCTGTCTATAACTGTGTCTGTCTGTCTATAACTGTGTCTGTCTGTCTGTCTATAACTGTGTCTGTCTGTCTATAACTGTGTCTGTCTGGCTATAACTGTGTCTGTCTGTCTGTCTATAACTGTCTGTCTGTCTGTCTGTCTATAACTGTGTCTGTCTGTCTGTCTATAACTGTGTCTGTCTGTCTGTCTATAACTGTGTCTGTCTGTCTGGCTATAACTGTGTCTGTCTGTCTATAACTGTGTCTGTCTGTCTGGCTATAACTGTGTCTGTCTGTCTGTCTATAACTGTGTCTGTCTGTCTGTCTATAACTGTGTCTGTCTGTCTATAACTGTGTCTGTCTGTCTGTCTATAACTGTGTCTGTCTGTCTGTCTATAACTGTGTCTGTCTGTCTGTCTATAACTGTCTGTCTGTGTCTGTCTATAACTGTGTCTGTCTGTCTGTCTATAACTGTGTCTGTCTGTCTGTCTGTCTATAACTGTGTCTGTCTGTCTGTCTATAACTGTGTCTGTCTGTCTGTCTATAACTGTGTCTGTCTGTCTGTCTGGCTATAACTGTGTCTGTCTGTCTATAACTGTGTCTGTCTGTCTGTCTGGCTATAACTGTGTCTGTCTGTCTATAACTGTGTCTGTCTGTCTGTCTATAACTGTGTCTGTCTGTCTGTCTGGCTATAACTGTGTCTGTCTGTCTATAACTGTGTCTGTCTGTCTGTCTGGCTATAACTGTGTCTGTCTGTCTGTCTATAACTGTGTCTGTCTGTCTATAACTGTGTCTGTCTGTCTGTCTATAACTGTGTCTGTCTGTCTGGCTATAACTGTGTCTGTCTGTCTGTCTATAACTGTGTCTGTCTGTCTATAACTGTGTCTGTCTGTCTATAACTGTGTCTGTCTGTCTGGCTATAACTGTGTCTGTCTGTCTATAACTGTGTCTGTCTGTCTGGCTATAACTGTGTCTGTCTGTCTGTGTGTTTTGCTATAACTGTGTCTGTCTGTCTGTGTGTTTTGCTATAACTGTGTCTGTCTGTGTTTTGCTATAACTGTGTCTGTCTGTGTGTTTTGCTATAACTGTCTGTCTGTCTGTGTGTTTTGCTATAACTGTGTCTGTGTGTTTTGCTATAACTGTGTCTCTGTTTTGCTATAACTGTGTCTGTCTGTTTTGCTATAACTGTGTCTGTCTGTTTTGCTATAACTGTGTCTGTGTGTTTTGCTATAACTGTGTCTGTGTGTTTTGCTATAACTGTGTCTGTCTGTCTGTGTGTTTTGCTATAACTGTCTGTCTGTCTGTCTGTGTGTTTTGCTATAACTGTGGCTGTGTCTGTGTGTTTTGCTATAACTGTGGCTGTCTGTCTGTGTGTTTTGCTATAACTGTGTCTGTCTGTCTGTGTGTTTTGCTATAACTGTGTCTGTCTGTGTGTTTTTCTATAACTGTGTCTGTGTACGTAAGTATGTATAGGATGTAATAGTCTTGTGTGATTTAGCCCAAGTGTGTATAAGAAATTCGTTTGCCTAGAATACGTGTTTGGCTTACCGTATCACATGTGTTTTAATGTTTAATTGATATTTTACCTAGCCTATTTGAAGAAAAAAACACTCATTCGGCGCTATATATAACCTAGGAATTCAATAAATGTTTGGCCTCGAATCAAATCCGTACCAAGTGCTAGTGACGTTATGAAGTTGAGCTTTGGCTTTGTGGTCAGGCTGCTCGTGAATTTGAAGCTTGTGGAATAAATGGAATATCGAGGTTTGAGGCCGGCTTGGCTGTTTTTGGCAGGAGGTTAACTATTCATGTGCGATGATGATTTATATATTTTGCAGGTACGTTATTATTCTATTATTTGTTCAGCTTTCTAATAGCCTTTCGGGATTACTGGTTTAGATTATCTCGTTACCCTAAAACTTGGTCGTACTTATTTAACTCTTTCAACTAAGAAATATTTGCTATGATGAGAACAAAACTAGTATAATTACTGTTAACCAGAATTATTGTGCATTCTATAATATATATATATATATATATATATATATATATCATTATAGTGGTAATATAGTGGTACGTAATACACGTACTTTTTCAGGGCAATAACTTTGTATTCTATAATTCTGGCTATCAATAGACGATTTCTCTCAAGTTTGGAGAATCAAGATTCAAGGTTAGCCATACGATCATTTACCAACTCCTCAATAGGCATGTTAGATATATTTACGAACTCATTATATGAATAATTCTAGGTACGTTTTAAGATCAGCTAAGATCAAACAGCTAACCATAGGGAAGATTCGAAGGTTAACTATGAGAACAGGTATTAGGTAAATTCAAATAACCAACTCCTATTACAGAAAATCGTAGGTGAGTTATAAAACCAGTTAGGATATAATATACTGTATATACCGTAACCCTTTAGTACCAGCGACGTACTGTGGTATATTTTGTTTTAGCTATATTTAGAAGATATTATGGAGCTTAGGAAGGATCTGTGGTAGTTAATTGGGTTGGTTGAGATAGTTTTAAGCCTTATCATTGCTAGAGGTCTTTCCTAAGCTGAATACAATCGTGTAATAGTTGCCAGAATAGGATCAAACGGACGCCTCTGGGACTTAATGGGATAACTAACCCACGAACCGATAAGCCTCTCGTAGTCAGTAGTTTGGTCTCGTAGTGTTTCTCTATCAAAGTTGCCTGAGTTTGAGAAGTGTGAAAGTTGAGTCCTACATTGTTTGTGAACCCGAGCTGGTAACATTGGGGACCAAATGTAACTCACTGTCTGGGGTTCCGTGGTAAAGTTTGGGATAATAGAAGAGTCTTAACCTGGTATCACACGAGATTTTCCCCTCGACTTTTATCACTTAAATGTATCTGTCTTCAATCTAGTTTCATATACCGGTACCAAAACAAAATATCCCACAAAAGATGTCTGATATAATATGACTCATCGAAAATAATATACAACAATAAAAGCTCTTCTATATCAAAGTTGCCCGAGTTTGAGAAGTGTGAGGGATGAGTCCTACATTATTTGTGGACATGAGTTGGTAACATTGGGGACCAAATGTAACTCAGTGTCTAGAGTGCCGTGGTAAAGTTTGGAATAATAGAGGAGTCTTAACCTGGTATCACAAAAGACTTTCCCCGCAACATTTATCGGCAACTGTGGTCTGGCAGCTATTGAGTTTAGTTTTAAGAAATAATTTGGTCACCTACCGGTACATTAATTTATCTGCATTTTAGCTTCAGATACCAAGATCATATATCTTAGAAATTATGCCTGAAAAAATATATGACCATAAAATATTGACGATAAAAGTTTGCGTGTGATATGTTATTCTATCAAATGTTTCATGAGTTTGGTAACAATGAAAGTTAAGTCGCTACCTATTGTATGGACCTGAGATGGTAACAGTGGGGAGCCAAATATAACACACTATCTGGATTTCCAAGGTGAAGTTTAGTATAATCGCGGAAACTAATTTGAAAAGCAAATACTGGTACCGGGTAGGGAATTAATCAGAAGATAGATTACAGCCAAAAATAGATTTGGATATCTTATAGCAGCATCGTGACTGTATTAGTACCCGGGTATCTAAGTTTTGTTTCTTCTATATGGCACCTACAGTATATGGCACGAAAGGTAATATATTTATATAATCGCCAAACTAATGGGGAAAACGTCTTGGAATACCAAAACTCCTAATTAGCTAAACTTGGAGAGGAATGTACAGTATAAGCACATACACATACACATACACATACACATACACATACACATACAGTATACACATACATATACAGTATAAGCACATACCGGTACACAAACGCCTGCGTGGTTCAGGGGTTCCGTACTTGACTTGAAATGGGTCGGTGCACAAGAGGTTTAGTGCTGGCATGGCCTTCCATACCTCTAACTGCATTGGCGGACATTAGAGGTGGGGTAGACCAGTGTTGCATGTATACAAATACATGTTAGCACCTGATCATCATGGTAGAGCGGATTACACTGGTTACAGACTACATTCACATCCACAACCATTCCAACAGTACAATAACATTCTTCATGCATCTCACACACTATACACAATAATGGACGGTTGGGCTAGCGACCCTCCCCCGTGAACAGAAACAAGGTGAAGCTATCAAACAAATTGCCTCAGAATATGAAGGTGATTCATTCGTGTTCAACCTCTCGGGGATCGAGCCGTATGCCAAATTATGATCGTTCACTTTAAATGTTGGTTCTATTTTGCACTGGTGTTGTCAATAAAACTCTGGGTAGATTATTACAGGTGGTTAAATTCCTATGCATGTTTAATTTAGGAACTGACAAACCAGAGTTGTTTAACACTTTGGCTGCGGGTATATTTCCACCATATTAGGGCTCATTCAGGCATTCCTGATTGATTAGACAAGTGACTGAATGAAAGGAAATTTATTCAGCCAAAAACTAGAAGAAAATCGCTTCAAAATGACACCAAAACGAGCTTCGTAGCTCGCGGGCTTCACCCGCAGCGCTATCAAATGTCGGTCTTCACCCGTAGAGCTACCATAACATTCACTAAAATGAGCAATTATTGCTAATGTCGCGTTACATTTGCCTTTGGCAGCGCTGTATATCTCGCGACAGTATGCCTCAGTGTCCTCAGTGCCGCGGCCAGCTGGCTGGAGGAAGGACGTGTGGCCTGTCGCACTCCAGATCCCTCGCACTCTATTCTAAAGGCTTTAAAAGCTTGTAATTTGCATTGGCGTTCCGGAACGTTTCCCGCAGCCAATGGGTTAATACAGTTGCCAAGTAAAATGCTTATATGAAGCCGCATTAACAGGCTGCCTGGAGTTCCATTGGTAGAGTTCAGAAATAAATCGGAATCTGAGCATACTGGAACTAGAGTAGCCACTTTGCTTGTGAGCTCGAGCTGGTAACACTGGATATCAGATATTATAAAGCACTGTTGCAAAATCAAGTTTATTTGTGGTACATTGTCTGGAATTCCCTGTTATAAGTTTAGCATGATCGCAAAATCTGAAATATTTCGTGATCTGAACAGAATTATCTAAAATCAGTTAATCAGGAGGAAGGAGGAAATGTTAATGTACCGGTAGGTCACCGATTGAGTTGCTAAATCATTACTACATCCGAGATTATATATACTGGTATTTGTCTTCCTATTTTAAAGTTGAATAGCTACCTTTCTTGCAAGTCATGAGGTGGTAACACTGCGAGCCAAAAATAGCCTCTCCCACTGTCTAGAGTTGGCTATATTGTTGGGCAACCTCAGGGTTTCCTCGCGGCTCTGGAAACACTGAAACTTGTATGCCGGGGAGGTGAGAGAGAGAGAGAGTGAGAGTGAGAGTTTGAGGGTCTGTCTGTCTCTTCTATCTTTTCCTTTGCTTATTCCTAGGTTTCACTTTACTTAATTTTACTTAATCTTTCTGTTGTCCTGAACTTCGTATGCCGTACTTTTCTTTAACTTATATATTTATCTCTTCAATTTACTTAGGCTATCACAATTTCAGTTCTTAATTAAGTGTCTTCGTGGTGCGATGCATAAGGTGTTGATTTTCGGTGTGAGTGTCCTGGGTTCGAATCCACGGACTGCCACATGTGTTTGTACATTTCATTAATCGATTTTAGGAGTATAGTTGGTTGTTGGAAGGAACATAATAATTGATATTGGTTCAGGAGAAAATTTATCGAGAGGACTTCCCTAGTGGTTAAGGCCCCATTAATTGCTCTTTCCATTCACATATGCATAGCCTACGTGAGTTGCAGTTGGGATGTGTGTACATGCTTAGATTGATATGCAGGATTCGAAGTTGCATAATAAATCGTAGGCAGTGTCCACCATCCTTTAACTGTCTTCGTGGTGCGATGCATAAGGTGTTGATTTTCGGTGTGAGCGTCCTGGGTTCGAATCCACGGACTGCCACATGGTTTGTAAATTTCATTAATCGATGTTAGGAGTTATAGTTGGTTGTTGGAAGGAACATAATAATTAGTATGATGTGGAGGATGAAGAGAGGGGAGGACTTGAGTGTGTGTCTCTTCTCTTATCCATTGTCCTTCTTATTCCCTTGATTTGAATGTTTTATATTCCTGTTTTGCCCCGATTTCCTACGCCTTAAATTAGCCCTTTTTTTCTATCTATTTGTGTGTGTCTTAATTTCCCTTTCTTCTTCAGTTCTCTTTTATTACTCATTGCCTTCTCATATATTCCCTTCATTCTGCATTTATCTCACGATTAAAACTTTACACCATTTTGCATACTTCCTGATCTTGCTTACTTCACTTGCTTGCTTGGTTCACTTTTTTGGGTGATTTATGCATGTATTAATTATTTTTCTAGTTTCCCTCCCTAGACCTCCTATCAAATTTAAAAAAAAAACATTAGATCCCCCTTCTAGATTAATTTGTACATTTTTCGGTAGAAAATTTCCCGGCCGAAGGCCAGTTCTTCCAACATTACAGGCTCACTATCGTTCGCCAGGGAAAAATCGACAATTAAATAGCACGAAAGGTCTAAATATTGACGACGAAATGGGGCGAAAGGTCTTAAATCGACTAACTAATGGGGCAAACATCTTAACATCTGAAAACTAATGGGGCTAAACATGAGGGAGAAAGTGTCCAGAAAACCGGCCCATCCCCCCTTAATTTATAGTGTCTAGTAGCTGAGTTTGCTATTTTCTCTTCATTTCTAATTAAATATATGGTTCTTTGTCTTCTATTCCACCCTAATTATTCTCTTAGTTTCTTTGCAGTGTCTTTTATGTCTTCTAATATCAGACTCCTCCACCACGATGACGTAATTGTCATCATATTCTGATCACCATTAATTATCTTTAGCTTATAATCTACCTCTGGGACTCAAAGGGGTAAATGCAATCTCAATAAAGCCTCTCAATAGCATAGGTCCTTCTAAAACTGCATACAATCGTCTAATCTAAGCTTGAATCAAAGGTAAAATGGTGTCATCGTGCTGAAAGGGTTAATAATAATAAAAGTCTGCAATTATCTGTTCTCTTTGTCCTAGTCTTACCGTTTACCTTTCCTTCCACTTCTCAATGACTATGCTTTACTAAAGGGTTTATTTTTATCCGGCTGCTGACGGTTTAAGGGGGAATGGGCCGGTTTCTGGACCACTTTCTCCTTCATGTTTAGCACCATTCATTTTCAGATGTTACGGTGTTTGCCCCATTATGTTGTCGATTTTAAGACCTTTCGCCCCATTTCTTCGTCAATATTTAGACATTTCGTGCTATTTAGGGTTCGATTTTTTCCCTGGCGAACGATAGTGAGCTGTAATGTTGGAAGAAGTGGCCTTCGGCCGGGACATATTTCTACCGAAAATGTACGGTACCGTACACATTAAGAATTCCTTTGCAGCTGATTTATAGATACTTAAGGAAAAATATGAAACTACCATGTCGCTGCACCATATAAATACCAAGTTTATATAATTGACAACATAGTTCGCTATACAATCTTCGTAATACCCGAGTAATCAAGGTAAGAACATGGCAATTTACCATCAGATAGAAATAAACAGCCTAGGCCTATCCTTGTAATCTATTATGCACATTAGTTATTCTTGAATTGAATTAAGTTTGGGCTCCTCCTCAGGGACTAGGCCTACAAGGTCTACACAGTTTGGGTATCTACTGCATTAATATAGCCTAATTTAACTAGGCTCTCTCTCTCTCTCTCTCTCTCTCTCTCTCTCTCTCTCTCTCTCTCTCTCTCTCTCTCTCTCTCTCTCTCTCTCTCTCTCTCTCTCTCTCTCTCTCTCTCTCTCTCTCTCTCTCTCTCTCTCTCTCTCTCTCTCTCTCTTTTTCCAACTTCGTTTACAATCTATAAATCGCCCACTTGACTACGAAAGGTTCTTCTTAAGCTGAATAAATTTTGCCATGTAACATAATGTTTTCTTTAAGTTGAAAATAGTCGTCTGATACTAACTAGTTAAAGACAAATTATAGTATGTCTTCTTGGATGCAAAGGGTTAACTGAGTTTCC
>JBAKBP010030223.1:0-26045 GCA_037953745.1 Lithodes maja | reverse complement strand
AGAGGTGCCAACACCGTAGAGTAACCTTTTATAAAGCGTCTGTAGTAGCCTATCATACCCAAGAATCTCATGATCTGCTTCTTGGTGGTTGGGTGCGGAAATTTATTGATAGCCTGTACCTTGTTCTGAGGAGGGCACACCTGTCCCCTTCCCACTACAAACCCAAGGTACTGCACAGTGGCTTTTACGAAGTCACACTTTGCCAAATTTACTACCAGACTTGCTTCACTAAGTTTCCGGAACAAGGTCTCCAGGTGCTCACAATGGCTCTCAAAGTCGTCATCATAAATGATTACATCGTCCAAGTATACGGTGCAATTTGGAATGTCCTTGACAATTTCATTCATCAGGTTCTGAAACGTTGCTGGTGCATTCTTAAGTCCGTAGGGCATAACATTACACCGGTAAGTACTCCCGTCCACCACAAAACCACATACCTCTTTAGCGCGCTCGGACAAAGGTACTTGCCAGTAACCTTTTACTAAATCAACTTTAGACAAAAACCGAGCATTACCAATTTTATCAACACTATCATCAACCCGAGGAAGAGGATATGGGTTAGTTGGAGTCAAACCGTTTAGCCTACGGAAATCAATACAGAAGCGTACCTTGCCATCTGGTTTAGGCTGCAGTGTTACGGGGGAAGTCCATTTAACGGTACCTTTCTCTATCAACCCTCTACCGAGCATATACTCCAACTCATCCCTCAGAGCGGGTAGTTTTATGGGGGGCACACGGTATGGGATTGACTTAAAGGGTAGATGGTGCCCCACGTCAACATCATGCATAGCCTGAGTAGTGAGGCCTGGATGTTCAGCGAATACAGTGGGGTATAAACCGAGCAACTGACGGATAGCTTCAATTTGCGGCTCAGGCAAATGGGCTATAGCCTCGTCAGCCCTTAGGCTCGAGTTCCCCGCCCACTGATCCGCTGAAACATGGTGATCCCAGCTATCCTCCTCTGAAGCTTGACTGTCCCCCTCTCCTTCTCCACCACGGCCGCAACAAGCCAACACAGGGACAGTGAGAGGCTCAGAGGGGCGCCTCACATACTCTTTTATCAGGTTCACGTGACATAACTGATTCTTCTTCCTCCTGTCTGGAGTGGCAACAAGGTAATCTAGGTCCGAAATTTTCTCCACAATTTTATAGGGTCCAGTATACTTCGCCGACAAGGGGTTACCCACCAAAGGCAACAAAATCAACACCTCCTGTCCCACAATGAACTCCCGGAGCTTCACTTTGCGATCATACCTGTCCTTCATTAAAGCTTGTGACCCTGTTAAATTCCGACCTGCCATCTCCAGACTCTTAAGCATGCGCTCACGGCTTTCAAACACATACTTCAACAAGGAACAAGGCGGCACAGTTCCTTCCCAAATTTCCCGCAGCATATTAAGGGGGCCCCTGACTCGGTGTCCAAAAATCAGCTCGTTTGGACTAAATCCCAGGCTCTCACCAGGCACTTCCCGAGCAGCAAACAGTACATACGGCAATCCAAGATCCCAATCTCTTCCGTTATCAGCACAATAACACCTGAGCATGCTTTTAAGGGTGGCATGCCACCGCTCAAGCACCCCTTGGCTCTCAGGGTGATACGCTGACGATACCACCGCCCGTATTCCATGCTGTTGCATTGTTTGCTTAAAGAGATTGGAGGTGAAATTGGACCCCTGATCAGACTGAATCTCCTCCGGGTACCCGTACCTTGAAAAGTACCACAACAAGTTACTGACTACCGTCTTAGCCATGCCGTTTTTCATGGGGTATGCATCGGGGTATCTAGTGGCAACATCCATGATGGTTAACAAAAATTTATTACCAGCCTTTGTGGGAGGGAGGGGACCAACCATGTCAACAACAATCTTACTAAAAGGTGGCCCAATTACAGGAATAGGGTGCAACGGAGCTTTAGGAATAACTTGGTTTGGTTTCCCGACCCGTTGACAAATATCACATGAGTTTATCCAGGACTGCACATGAGACTTCATCCCCGGCCACCAAAACAACTTCCCCAAAGCCGCCACCGTTTTTCTTACCCCCAAATGTCCTGCCAGCGGTGTGTCATGCGCCAAACTCAGTAGGCTATCCCTGCACTCCCGCGGCACCATCAACTGGTCCACTACCCCGGACCCCATCTTCCAGCTACGGTTAGGGTCTTGAAAACGCCGATACAGGATGCCATCTAAATAAAAAAAATCTCCCGGCTGTGCATCACCGTCCTCGTCGAGCTCCACAGCTCCATTAGCACACGTTTGGAGCTCAGGGTCCTCCAGCTGCAACCGACGTATATCGGAGGGTGCCAAGCGATCTAACTGCTCCCGGAGCAATGCATGACCCTCCCCGATACTGAGCTGCTCCCTCTGTCTCTCTCGATGTTCATAACGTTGCTGTCGTGGAGACTCGTCATGCCCAGCCTCGTCACTCTCGATGACAGGCCCAGGGGCTACTCCAGAACCAAGTAATGGTGCTAACACTGAATCACCCAGGAGAGCCGCCGAGTCAAAACTCTTAAAACCAACTCCAGCTTTAGCCTCCTCCTGTTGATCGTTCCTCTGCTGGTCTGAAGACGGAGGACTAGGCTGTGACACTTTAGCTGCCCGAGCTCGGGTGACAGCACACGCCATGGGTTGTGCCTGGCACCGCTCGACCCACTCTCGCTCTTCCCTACTCACGTCGGCCGGCCTCTCGGCAACGACTAAGGGTAGAACCTCAGAAGCGGGCATTGCAAAGTCGTTGCCGAGAAGAAGGTCGACGCCCTCCACTGGCAGTTTCTCCACAATCCCAACATCCAATTCACGTGCCACACCATCCACCTCCAACTCCAACCGCACCAGCGGGTATGACCGAGTTGCATTAATACCCTGCACCACCACCACCCGAGCCGCATTTATAGGGTAGCCAGTCAAGTTTTTCATCAAAGTCTGGGAAGCACCTGTATCACGCAAGACCTCTACTCCATGCTTGCGCCCCGCCCACATCACGCAACCCCGTCCTCTATGGTCGCAAAAAACATCCTGAGCAGGGTTCGAGCCTCCCAGGTGCTTCTGCATTGGCTGTGCCTCAGCCTCTGACGAACTGCCCCGGGCAAACTCAGAAGGCTTCAGAGACACACCAATGTTGCAGGCCAAAGACACAGCTGCTGTAGGTGGTTTGCTAGGACAGACTCTTGCAAAGTGCCCCTTTTTATGACATTGATAACACTCTAACTCCCCTTTGGGCTTCCCTTGGTACTGGGAAGGGCCCGGCCCCTTCTTAAATGGGACGGTGCTAGTCTTGTGGTCAGTCTTGGTATCATAACTCTTGTACTTGTTTGCATAATGTATATCACTAACTCGGGGGGGTGGGGCGTCACGCCCCTTGTTACCTGCCTCACTACGCTGGGCAGACCCGCACCCACGAATTAGTGATAGCCGGAGGTCAGCCATCTCAGCTGCCTCCTGTAGAGTTTTAGGGTTCTTTTCTTTAATAGTTAAAGTCATATCTGCACCTGTACACTTATAAAACTGCTCGAGCAGAAACAGCTCAGTCAACTGTTCGGCCGTCTCAGCTTTCTCAGAACGTGTCCAGTTAGCAAGTGCATCTTTTAAGTCCCGGGCATGTTCAAGAAAGGTCGCCTCCCTAGTCTTTGTAACACCCCGAAACTTCAATCGATATGTTTCTGGTTGCAACTCGTATGCCCGTAGGACAGCTCTCTTCAATACTGGGTAGTCAATGCAAGACTCTAAAGGCAGTGCATCATAAGCCTTCAGACCCTTACCCGTAAGTCTTGAGGAGACCAGAGCTGCCCACTTCTCTTCAGGCCAATTATGCTCCCTACACTTCTTCTCAAAACGATTAAAAAATTCTGTGACTTCAGTTTCACTAAATGCCGGCACCAATTTGACTAAGTGAGACAAGGACTGTTCTCTTACTTGGCCCTCCCGGCCCATCCGAATCCCTGTCGACTCTGCACGAGTCTTATCTAAATCTATTTGAGCACAATATTTCTCTGAGTCGTACCTAAGCTCAGCCTCGTGCCTCCTAACCTCAATCTCATGCCTCCTAGTCTCATTCTCCATCTCCTGCTTCCTAGCCTCATTCTCCATTTTAGCAAGCTCGAGTTTAAATATCATCTCAGGAGACAGGCCGGAAGAGGGAGCTGCCACTACTGAAGGAGGGGGGGCAAGAACTGGGGAACCACCATACGCACCGCCCGAGGGCACTCCAATCTTCCAATGCTCATCCCTCTGTGGGAGAGTGCTAACCTCCGGCAACTGAGTGGACGGCACTGTGGGAGTCGAGTGAGAGGGGATCTGGGGAGGAACCCCCCCAAACGCCCTCTCCTCCGAAACCCCATGTCGCCCACGCAACACCCAGGAAATTAGCTCCCCCTTGGACATCCCTCCTACATTGGATAGACCCAAAACCTTGGCTATCAGGTGCAAGCCATAAACATTCACCCCAGTCAGCCTCTCCTCCGTCACATGGTACTGCTTACTCACAAAAAGTCTAGCATCCTCCTCACTAGTTACTAACGGCACCTCCTCACTTAGCATCTCTCGCTCCTCGTCAGTACTAGGGCCCGACATACTGAAGTTCACCAAAAAATTCTCGAGACAAAAGTGTTAAACTCCCTTATGCAAGCACTAATTACTAAATTAACTGGAGTCTCTTAAATGCTCTCCTAATTGCCTTACAAAAAAAAAAAATATTCTTCAATATGTACGCTAAAGTACGAACAAACAAATGTTGTTACAACTCTGCAAAAAATTATACTGTTCACAAATCCTAAGCAAGGTCGCCATTTGTTACGACCGGGCACTCGGGTACACTAGGGCTCTTACACAGGACTCGAGTATGGCTCGCTGCCACAACGGAAACACACGATCCCAACCCCAGAGTACTGCCAGCCGAACAAAAAACGCCACTACCCTCCAGAGTTCTATCTGCTATAACGGGGTATACAAGAACTCGGTACTAGCGTTTCACACAACAGACTAATAACAAGACGGGAGTTATCTAGTCTGGTCAACAATCAAACAAAGAAAAAAGTACTACAACACTAAAGAATAGTGTTGGCCGAAGCCGAAGTAATCCACCCTTGAACTAAGAACTTAAGAAGTCCTCCACCCTCTACTTCGGATCGGCACTATTACGTTACGTTAAACAATAGTCCTCGAGCATCAAGCAAGGAATCTTCTGATAAGTTAGATGCTTCTCGAATACTCATAAGAAGTAAGTATCGGATTTTGAACAGCAATTTAATGAATAACTCACTGGTAATTAAAGGCTTTAAATTGACATAAGAAGAATTATAAGAATAAGCAATAGGATATGGCAAACATTAAGAAGAAGTACTCCGACAATGCACTGGCAATAGCCTACTAAGATTGTGCTCGTGGGCCACTAATCTCTGAAGTAGCTAAGCGTGCCACACATGAAATCAATAATGCTTAAACAATAATATACATAAGGAGAAGCTTCAATACTATACTGTATCTGCTGGTCGAGCAAAGTCTAGCTGGGATATCTAAGGTTAAGAGACAATGGCTGAGCAAGCGGCTCGTAGCCTAGCGAGGTCCTTAAGACTGTGCGGCCAAATTACGGTAATTGACGGGATGCTCTCTTGAGAGATCCAGATCACTAGTATCTGGTTCTCTCCTGGCGATCCTCTCAAAGTCAAGCAAATGAGATAGCACAGTGTTGGGTGGCACAGGCTAAAGCCCTCACTCGCAACACAGTGCTAAACTCCCACGGTACACAATCAAAAAGACCCCCTAGGCTTCCCACGTCTCCGTTGCAATTGTGCTGGTTCAACCAACCTAGCACTCATAGGAAATCACAACTCAGAAACCCTATCCCAGTCTAGCATTGCCTAAACCAGCAGAAAACAGGAACATGAATAATCGCACACAGGGAAATGCATATACGAGTGCAACAAACATCAATCAATCCTATTCTAGTTAACCCTTCCAAAAATAGGCTATCTAACAGGCACTTATCTCGTGAGAACTCAAGCGATAATACTTTGGCTGACTAAATCTGCACCAAAGGGGTCATGGAGGTTAAACAGGGACGAGAAGGGAAGAAGATAGGCTGTTCAGAGAGTAGAGAAAGTTCACATCAGTCGGAAGAATATGGATAGTTGCAAGGGATATGAGAAGTCGCTTTGCCTGATGAGTTCTGAGGAAAATGCGGCGGGACCTCCCTTTTTATACTCGGCCCTTTAGTGAGCATAACGCCAACTACTAAGGACCGCCCACTGGCAATCATGACGTCATATTCTCTCTCAATCTGGGATCGACAAAGAACTTCCCACGCGCTGAAAGGGAGGAAGGGGGGAGGGAGGGAGGGAGTGAGGCCTACACACCTCGTGGCGCGCTCACTGGCCCCCCGCCACGTAATATCTCTCTCTCTCTCCTCTCATCATTACATACAAGTCCCACACACAATACTTATATCTAATGATATAAAATAGAACTCGTTGACTTAGAAGAAAACAAAATACATAATGATAATACTTATAGTACAACGGTTCACATAAACTGAGTTAGGAAACTCTACACAGACTACAGCCAAAGTTCCTGCCCTGACGATCCTAGCGAGAGTGGGGCCTGACTGGGCGTTCTGTACAGCATGCTCATACTCGACATGCGTCACAACCCCTTGGTGCAGCTCCCTCCACAATCGCAGACCTGCATCTTTTCACCCAATTTTGTTCATTCATTCTCTCCACATGTCCATACCATCCCAGTTTACTTGTACGCATCTCCTCGCTAATGCTCTTTATACCTAAACGTCTCTTCAGCTCATCATTTGTTATTCTGTTGACATCCTTTATCTGAAATATGTAAAATTACACCAATTACCAACTACATTACCAACAAATTTAATAAAGTACACTAACAGGATAAAGAAAATGTAAGAAATAGCCCTAAAGATGAATTTATCTATCTATCTATTGACGGACGCCTTGATCCCCGAAGGATTGGCCACGAACGAAACACCCCTATGCACCTCTGTCCCCAGTCAGTCGACGCCCCTCCTCCCATCCAGCACCGCTTTCACGCATATACTTCTTAACTCCATCCTTCCACATCTCTCTCGGTTTATTTCTCCCTCTGTCCTTCCACCTCACTCGTACACGCTCTTAGTCATTCTCTCGCTTCCCATACGTTCCACATGGCCGAACCATCTCAAGGTGTTCTTTTTCGCACTTTCCAGTACATTCACACCACACCTCTCTCGTACTTCCTCATTCGTCTGTCTATCCCTCCATGTAACTCTGCACACACTTCTCAAGTAACTCATTTCCATCCCTTTCACTCTTGGTTTGAATCTCTCCAACAACGTCCATGCTTCGCTTCCGTAAGTCAGTGTCGGGTTTACCACACTGTCATGCAATGACTTCTTCAGTTCCATGCTGACCACCCTATTTCATGTTACTGCTTTCAGCATTCCTACAACCCTCTTCCCCTGTTGCACCCTCTCCCACACTTCTTCATCCATACTCCCATCTTTACTCTGTACACTGCCAAGATACTTAAATGAGCTGACAATCTCCATAGCCTGACCGTTCAACTTCACCTCACACTCTGTGGCTTCACCCCTTTCGAAGACCATAACCTTGCTCTTCCCCGCATTTACCTTCAGATTCCATTTTTCGCACACTGTTCCAAAAATATTTACCAGACCCTGCAACTTCCATTCATATCATCAGCAAACAGCAGTACACAAACATCCACTGCTCTTCCTTGTATTTCTTTTATGACTCCATCCATATACTGTATATATAGAACAACCATCTGGACATCACACACCCTTGCTTTACCAAACATTCAGATCAAAGAACTCCCTCTGTTCATTCTTCACACGTACTGATACCTTTGCACTCTCATACATACTCTTCACTGCTTTCAGCAACTTTCCATCTACTCCATATATTCTCAGTACAGTACTTTCCACATACCTTCTCTATCAACTCTGTCATTCCACTCATTGCCTTCCCTTATTAGTGGTACACCAACATCCACTGCTCATCCTTGCATTTCTTTTATGACTCCATCCATATACAGTTCAGTATATATTGAACAACCACAGGGACATCACACACCCTTTCTTTAACCCAAAATTCAGATCAAAGAACTCACTCTGTTCATTCTCAACACATACTGACACCTTTGCACCCTCATACATGCTTTTCACTGCTTTCAGCAACTTGCTATCTGCTCCGTATATTCCAATTACTTTCTACATACCGGTACCTTCTCTATCAACTCTGTCATAGGCCTTCTCCAAGTCCATGAAGGCAGCATACAACTTTTGTCCCTTCTCAAGCTATTTCTCCACAACATATTTCAGGGCAAAGATCTGAGCTACACATCCTATTCCCTTCCTATGATGAATACTGTATGTTAACCGTTTCCCCAGCAATACTAACTGAAAATGCCCAAATATATTGTATGTGCTCTTCTGATATATCTAAAATATGTAAAATTATACCAAATACCAACTACATTAGCACAACACTCAATCAATCACAGAAACAGGATAAAAACATAGAATAAATACCCCAAAAGATGAATACATTAACCCTTTCCCCAGCAATACTTACTGAACATGCACAAATAAATTGCATGTGCTCTCCAGATTTAGCTGAAATATGTGAAATTACACCAAATACTAACTACATTAGCACAAAAATAAATCAAGCACTTTAACAGGATAAATAAAATGGAAGAAATAGCCCAAAAATGGATTTATCTATAGCCTACCGGTATATATTGCCGGACACCTTGATCCTCGAAGGGGTGACCATGAACGAAACGCCTGCGTATTTCAAGCTCGCTTGAGTTATCACTCGATCGTCTTTTAGAGCTTTTTGGCCCGGGGTAATTACCACACCATCGCGTCATAAGGAGTTTGAGGGGGTTAAATTGCTAGATACATAGAGGAAGAGGAATGCCAAGTAAAGCTAAACAAAAATATATAAGATATTTTTAACATCTATCTATCATCTATTGCCTGACACCGTGATCCCCGAAGGGGTGGCCAAGAACGAACCGCCCCCATGCACCTCTGTCCCCAGTCAGTCGACGCCCCTCCCCCCAACCAGCACCGCCTTCGTTCATGTACTTCCTCACTCCATCCTTCCACCTCTCATTCGGTCTATCTCTCCCTCTCTGTCCCTCCACCTCGCTCTCATACACCCTCTTAGTCATTCTCTCGCTTTCCATACGTTCCATATGGCCGAACCATCTCAAGTTGTTCCTTTTCACACTTTCCAGCACATCTACCTCCACACCACACCTCCTTCTTACTTCCTCATTAGTCTGTCTATCCCTCCATGTAACTCCGCACGCACTCCTATTCGCTTCCATAAGTCAGTGTCGGGATTACCACACTGTCATGCAAGGACTTCTTTACTTCC
The DNA here is from genome assembly GCA_037953745.1 of Lithodes maja. NCBI lineage: Eukaryota > Metazoa > Arthropoda > Malacostraca > Decapoda > Lithodidae > Lithodes > Lithodes maja. Next base: position 16,633 of record JBAKBP010030223.1, on the reverse strand, counting down.
ATACTGACCACCCTATTTCTTGTTACTGCTTTTAGCGTTCCTACAACCCTCTTCCCCTGTTGTACCCTCTCCCGCACTTCTTCATCCATAGTCCCATCTTTACTCAACACACTTCCCAGATACTTAAAAGAGTTGACGATCTCCATAGCCTGACCGTTCAGCTTCACCTCACACTCTGTGACTTCACCCCTTTCGAAGACCATAACCTTGCTCTTCCCCGCATTTACCTTCAAATTCCGTTTTTCGCACACTGTTCCAAACTCATTTACCAGACCTTGCAACTCCCATTCATTATCACTCATCAGAACTGTATCATCCGCAAACAGCAGTATAGGTAGCTTCCACTCAATTCCCTCCCTGTTCAGCGATACACCAACATCCACTGCTCTTGATAGTATTTCTTTTATGACTCCATCCATATATACAGTAAACAACCACGGGGACATCACACACCCCTGTTTCAAACCAATATTCAGGTCAAAGAACTCGCTCTGCTCACTCTCCACACGTACTGCCGCCTTTACACCCTCATACATGCTCTTCACGGCTTTCAGCAACTTGCCCTCTACTCCGTATATTCTAAGTACTTTCCACAAACCTTCTCTATCTACTCTGTCATAGGCCTTCTCCAAGTCCATAAAGGCAACATACACCTTTTGTTTCTTCTCCAGATACTTCTCCACAACACAATTCAGGGTAAAAATCTGATCTACACATCCTCTTCCCTTCTTAAAACCCTCCCTGCTCGTCGCCTATCCATTTCTCCGTTCTCACTCTCACTCTCTCAATCACTACCGGTACCCTACTGTATACCTTCCCTACTACGCTTAGAAGACATATTCCTCGGTGGTTACCACACACTCCTCTTTCCCCTTTGCCCTTATATAGGGGGACTATTATGCCAGTCTTCCAGTCACTGGGTGCACTCCCCTTCTCCCATGCTAGTTTGCACATTTTCCATACCCATTCTATCACTATCTCACCACCATATCTCAACATTTCCCACACACTCCATCTGTTCCTGGTGCTTTCCCCAACTTCACTCTTTTCATGGCTTCCCACACTTCTGACCTCCTGATCCCCACCTCCTCCTCCACTACTTCTCTTCTTCTCCCTCCCATACCATATCCAGCTATGTGTGCTGGCTCTTCATTCCTTACATTTAGCAACTCACTGAAGTACTCCCTCCATCTTTCGACTCTCTCTTGCTTCTCGGCTAGCATTCTCCCATTCTTATCTTTCACACCCTTACTGTTTCCCTTGCTACCTTCCCTAACTTTGTTGACTTCTTCCCAGAACAGTTTCTTACTCTCCCTCCATTTTACACTCAGGTGCTCGTTTCTGTCTCTCGGAATCTTCATTCCCTCTACTACCCAACCACTCTCTATATGCTTTCTTCTTTTCTTCCACAGCTATTCTTACCTCTTCTGTCCACCATGCTGTACCTTTCACTCCCCTCCCTCTTCTCCTCACTCCACACACCTCCTCAGATGCTGCACAGATCTCATCCTTAAACACCTTGCTCATCTCCTCCACTTCCTTCATAACTTCCAGGTCGAACCCACCTAGTCGTCTTTCCACTGCTCTCCTGTACTCCTCCCTGACTTCCTCCTCCTGCAACCTCTCCACCCTCCTCACCATTCCACCCTCCTCTCGCCTCCCTCCAGCTCTCCTCACCCACTTCTTTTGTATCCTAACCTTAGCTACCACTACATAATGATCAGACAGACCCCCCTCCAATACCCCTATACACCCTAGCATCCATCACAGATTTCTTCATTCGTTCATCCACACATACATAATCAATCAATGACTTTCGTTCCACCACTGTCTTATCCTTCATCGTCAACATCCGTTTCCACGTGTACCTGTGGATCATTCTGTGTCGGAAGGTGTTGGCTATCCACAGCCTCCTCCCCACACATACGTCCACAAGTGCACTACCATTCCCATTCACCTCTGATGGTACCCCCCACCCTCCCACCACTCTCTCAACTTTCCGATCACCCACCTTACCATTCATATCCCCATTCAGAAATATTCTTTCGTTCTTGTCAAACTTCTCCAGGCACGCCTCCACATTCATCCAGAACTCCTCTTTCTTTCTTTCAAGTATATCCTCTGTCGGGGCATACACGCATACAATCGATACAATATATTTAACATGAGGTTGCTTATAATAATTTGTACCTCTGCAGTTTCTCCATGGCTAACGAAAAAGGTCACATTCCTAAGAAGCCCCAACCAAAAAGGCCAAGCTTCTGTACAGAACAAATGCCACACCATTACCCTTATGGTGACCCTATCAAATAATCAAAACAACCACACTTCTTAACCCAATTCCCGCGGGGCCCCTCATATGACGGAGACGATTTTCCGGCTACTTTGTAGCCTGTGAGCCAGGCCAGCTTTTGCAAGCAGCACGGATGGACGTCAGCCGGATCCTACAGGCTCCGCCACGACACTGAGGTTTGTGTGAGAGAGAGTTCACTTATGTGCAGCGTCACACATAGCGAAAACAGAAAATAATTGGTAATTATTAGCGATTTCGCCTAGGCCTATCGGATTTGGTAATTTTTAGCAATTTTGCCCTTCGTTTGCAAGATCCTTACAAGAAAACCAGACGTCGTACAGGGATGATTCAGGAGTAATTTGAAAGCTATTACCGTACTTTCACGAATACATAATTGTATTACGCTCTGGCTTTTGCTTATGCATGAAAATGAGCAGGGAATGAAGGCAATTTCGGGTAATTATGCCTTCTTGTACAGGAGTCCTTGGAGCGGCTTCGGTCGCGCCGGGAATTTCCACACCTCACACCACACACACACACATCACACAGTTTTTCCTACACCGAGAAATGACTCTCCGGCTGTCATTTCTCGAAGACTTCTTCTAGCCGGAGACATTGAGAGCAACCCAGGACCCACCTACACATATATATGTCCAACTTGCTCAAAACCCATCGCTTCGAGTCGCCACACTAATGGTTCAGTTCTCTGCAACTCATGCAGGAACTGGACCCACTATTACGATCTTGTAATAACCTTTGACTGATACACTTTTTTATCTAAAAAGAGTAGGCTACTGCTTTACTAGGCTACAGTGACACCAGGGCCATCTGTTGACACAGTATATTAACCCCTTGTGTGCAGTCACACTTTATTTTTATATAATCTCTATTTGGTGAATTGTATATTTAGTTACATATTCTGTTATACATATATTTGTTTAAGGTTAGGTTATCACACCTGGTAGCCTATTTCTGCGAATTTCAATTTTATTATTTTCGGTTAGGCTATTCAACGCTGGTAGCCTATTATTGCGTATTTCAATTTAAAAAAAAACTTTTGGTTAGGCTATCGCCCCTGGAAGCCTAATTCTGCGTATCTCAACATTTTTGTTTTTGGTTAGGCTATCACCCCTGATAACCTATTTCTGCGTATTTCAGCATATTTGTTTTCGGTTGAAGTGATTGAAGTGTTTTTAAAGTGAGTGAAGTGTTTTAAAGTGAGTGAATTGTTTTTTAAGTGAGTGAAGTGATCTGAAGAAAGTGACTGTCACCATGCCTCGCGCTTGTGCGAACTGCGCCGGTAGGTTTGGTGAGTCCATGTTTGCTACTATCGATCTTCAAGTCTGCCGGCTCTGCCAGCAACGAGAGAATTTTACAGTGAAATTAGATGAAGCCTACAACAAGATCAACGTCCTCACCATGAAGCTGGAATCACTCCAAGAGTTTGTAACACTCAACGTTGAAGTACCACAAACTTCAATTGTCACCGCAACTCCAGCAGCCACCAATGCCCCAACGTCAACTGCCAACAATTCAATGCCTACAGTAGCCACTTCAGCTGATGTTTCCGATACTCAAGATACAAATAGTGACTCTCTTCCCCCTCAAGACAACTTCCGTGTCGTGAGGAACAACGTTTGCCCCAAGACCAGGAAACACATACCGATTACCGAGTGTCAAAACCGTTTCCAGATACTCGCAGACCCAGATGACGAAGAGGAAATAGAAGAAGTCCGGCTCGTGGGAGACTCGATGATACGTGGTCAGCTCACAGAGTTTTGCGCCAGGGCACCTAAGACCAGCAAGCGTTTTTGTATCCCTGGTGGTGGTGTGGATGACGTAGTTGCAGCAGTTGACGAAGTATCAAAGCTGGCCCCTGCTAATACAATGTACGTCATCCACGTTGGATCCAACGATGTACAGCGAACCCGGTCGGAAGATTTGCTTTTAAAGTACCAGCAGCTGATCAAGTCGTCTAAGGAGAAGTCATCAAGGATCATCGTCTCAGGAATCGTCCCCCGGCTCGGTGTAGAGAGCCGATTTTACAACATAGCCACCAGCACAAATCGTTGTCTAGCAAACCTCTGCAGGAAGGAGAACGTGGGATTCGTCGACATCTGGGACAATTTCTACTACGATGACTATTTGTTTTCGGACGATGGAGTTCATCTGAACCAGGTGGGAGCAGCACGTTTTGGGCGTCTTCTCAACGATGCGGTGAAGGATTTTCGGAGAAGAAATTGACTCAGCACAGGACAACCAGGAAGGAGGACCGAAGACAGCGAGGACGGCAACCTACAAAGGAATTAAATACTAATCCGTCAAGAACCGCGAATTTGGATAAAGCTCCACCAACACGACCCAAATTCAAAACCGTCAGGGATAACGACCGAGGACCGAGGACAGCCATGAATATAAATGTAGATCCGACCAGAACCAAAAATTCGATGAAAGAACGTTCTGCGAGTTCTAAAACCGCAACTTTAAAGGTTTTCTATGCAAACGCTCGTAGCATACGCAATAAATTTTCAGATTTAGAGGAACTAGTGTTTACAGAAAATTATGATGTGATTGGCATAACAGAATCTTGGCTCAATACAGAAGATAGAGACTTTTTAGCAGAGTATTCACTTCCCGGTTATGTAATATTTGAGAACAGCCGAATAAATAAAAATGGAGGTGGCGTTTTATTTTATATCAAAGAAAGTCTTAACCCGACCCTCGTGTCAAAACCTCAAATTGTGAACGTCGACACATCTTTTGTGCTAATAAAGAATAATAAAGGTACCAAAATAATACTTGCATTAATATACAGACCTCCAGCTCAATCAGTGCAAACTGACCGAGAAATTTACGAACAAATTGCAGATGTAAGTAACTCACAAGATACCGTAATTTTTGGCGACTTTAATTTACCTGTGACCAAGTGGGGCGATACTCTTACTTCACACTCCGGACATGACTTGTATACGAACTTGCAAGAGAGTTCGCTTTATCAATTTGTTCGAACGCCGACCCGTGGTAATAACGTTCTTGACATTGTACTTGCAACAAAAGAAGAATTGATAGAGAATTTGAATGTTGGTGATGAATTCAGTAACAGCGACCATCGTACGATAACTTTCACTTTAAAGTTTACTAGTAACGAACCAAATAGTAGCATCGAAAAAGTCCCTAATTTCAAGAAAGCAAACTTCCATAAACTTAGAGCTATGTTTAAAGAAACTGACTGGAGCTTTTTAATTAACAATAACGACATAAATACATCTTGGAAGTTATTCGAAACCACTTACCTAAAAGCAGTGCAAGACTGCATACCATGGAAAATACGGCGTCCAGGCCATAATAATAAGCCCAAATGGTGGAATAAAGATATTTCAAACTGCCTGCTTGCTAAAAAATTTGCTAATGATAGATTAAAATCCTCACAAAATGACGAAGAACGGGTGAAATTTGTAGAGCTACGACGCAAAGCCAAAAAGTTAATTAAGCAAAGTAAAAAGACATTAGAGTTACATATTGCGAATCAAAGTAAAACAAACCCGAAAGAATTCTATAGTTATATCAGAAAGAAAAAAGTAGTTACTTCAACTGTTGGACCGTTAGTTGATGAAAAAGGAGAATACACCAAAGACGAAGTACAAATGAGTAATGCCCTCAATACCTTCTTTGCATCAGTTTTTACAACAGAAGACCTCAGTGATATCCCTACACCATCGCCGATTCAGATTGATAATTCAGATGTTCTAAGCAATATCACCGTTACAGAGAGAGAAGTATTGAATTGTTTAGATAAACTCAAGGTAAATAAAACGCCAGGACCTGATACAATCTCGCCTAGAGTTCTAAAGGAAGCTAAGAATGAGCTCTCCAAACCACTGACATTACTATTCAATAAATCCTTGCAGTCTGGAACTATGCCTGATCAGTGGAAGCTAGCCAACGTAACACCGATATTCAAAAAAGGCAGCAAATCCCGACCCAGTAACTATCGTCCAATTAGCTTAACCTCAGTTGTATGTAAAATGCTAGAAACGGTCATACGAGACAGACTCGTAAATCACTTAGAGGAAAATAACATATTTAAAGATACTCAACACGGCTTTCGTAAAAAATGTTCCTGTTTAACAAACCTCTTAGACTTCTTCCACGATATCATCAACCTCTACGATGAGAGTAAAGCTGTAGATATTATATACCTTGATTTTCAAAAGGCCTTTGACAAAGTTCCCCACAAACGTTTACTGCTAAAACTAAAAGCGCATGGAATACAAGACGGTGTGTTGAAATGGATAGAAAATTGGCTCAGCAACAGAAAGCAAAGGGTAGTCATAAACGGTAAGGCATCTAAATGGACCAATGTAAGTAGCGGGGTACCCCAGGGATCGGTACTAGGACCAATTCTCTTTCTAATTTACATCAACGACATAGATGAGGGTCTCACCTGCACAATCTCAAAATTTGCTGACGATACAAAAATTGCAAATAGCGTACTCTCAAAAGAACAAGTTGACGATATGCAACACAATCTAGATACATTATCATGTTGGGCCCAAATTTGGCAAATGAGTTTCAATGCGGATAAATGTAAAGTACTACAATTGTCGGATACCTAAATGAGAAAGCAAACTATTCGATGAATGGCACTCAGCTTAAGAATGTAAACAGAGAAACTGATCTGGGAGTAACAATATCGAGTAACCTAAAACCGAGTCAACAATGTTCAGAAGTTGTTAAGAAGGCAAACAAAATAATTGGCTTTATAGGCAGGTCATTTGAGCATAAATCCAAAGAAGTTATCCTAACCCTTTACAATTCCTTAGTCCGCCCTCTTCTGGAATACTGCGTTCAATCCTGGTGCCCTTATTACCAAAAAGATATAAACAAGCTAGAACGAGTTCAACGTAGAGTTACCAAAATGATACCTAGCCTAAAGAACAAACCATACGAAGAGCATCTTAGAGAATTAAATCTATTTCCTTTAACCCAGCGCAGATTAAGAGGCGACTTAATTCAAGTGTTCAAAATCATCAAAGGCATCGACAATATAAACTGTAGTAAGTACTTCACTATCGACCAATCTAATTACACGCGGGGAAACGGTTGCAAAATTATTGGTAAATCTTTTAACTCGCACGAATCTAAGAATTTCTTCTTCAATCGAGTTGTCAACTTGTGGAAAGGGCTTCCCCGAGACGTTATAGACTGCAGCACCGTTGATTCATTTAAATTCCGCCTAGACAAATATCTCGCATCAAACCCGCGACTGACTGCGTTTGTAAATGAATAACTTTATCCTCCCCTCAGTTACTAACCCATATGTCCCCTACTAACTTCCTAGTCCTGCCACGTTAGTGGCAGGGCAGTAGTTCCCTTTCCAATGTTCCCTTACCCACTCTAAACCACTGTTTGGACACTTGATCCTCAGTGTTTTGGAGGACAAGCATCCTAGAAGGGTCACTAGATCTGTTGTTGCTTGATTTCCTTTGTACTCCTTTGTACCTGCACAACACTTGCCTCCAAGAAACACTACACGAACACCTGGACCTGTTCCTCATGCCCCTCCCTCTCCCAGTCAAATCCCTCGCCTAAAACCCATCCACCTCTCCTCCCCATATCATCCACTCCCCCCCCTAAAACCTGTCCACCTCTCCTCCCTAACCCACCTAACCTTCCCATACCATCCACATCCTCAACTCAACATACCACACCCCATCCTAATCCATTCCAACCCCCATCTGCTCCCCAATCCCCACCCCCACCTCACCCATCCCAACCCCCAGCCCCTCCCTCACCCACACCCCATCCTCGTGCAGCAGCACCCAACATACATCGTGCACATAACATTAACATTCTCCAATTGAACATAGATGGCATCAACACAAAGAAACACGAACTCTCACACTTCATCAAACAACACAACATACACATTGCCATCTTACAAGAAACAAAACTCCGCACAACACAAAAAACACCCACATTTCATGATTTCACCACCATCAGACAAGACCGGGCTATCGGCGGAGGCGGTGGACTCATCACCCTGGTACACAAAGAAATATCATACATAGTTACCAGTGTACAAACCAAATCCCTCCTCCCCCCAAATGATAACACAACAGAAATACAATCAATTAAAATACGCACTGGCAACAACTCCAACATAGCCATCATAAACACATACATCCCCTACAGTACCAAATGAATACAGACCACACTTACAACACATCACAAACACCCCACACATCATCCTGGGTGGTGACTTCAACGCCAAGACGTCGGCCTGGTTTGTCAACAACCCCAACACAGACAGAGGGCTGGTACTACAAAACCAAACTGTTAACCTCATCATCCTTAACGACATCCATCAACATACCCATATTCCTCACCAAGCCCTCTATAACCCATTATCTCCAGATATCACCTTTTGCTCCCCAGAACTCGCCCCCACAACATCCTGGAGGGTGGTCAGAACCTTAGGCTCTGACCACCTCCCGATCATTATCACCACCAAAACCAGACTCACCCCAGCTAACCAAAAACACACATACACCAATTATAAAAGACCTAACTGGGAAGCATTCACAAATGAGACAGAACAACACTTCACAACTCTAAACAGTACACCCATCACTAACATCAACAATGCTGTACACATACTCAATAAAACTATCCAAAACACTGACAAGAAACACATTCCAAGAGGTAACAGAAAAAGACACAACCCCAACTTCACACCAGAAATTCAAAACCTCATCAGACAACGCAACATACTGAAACACTACCCAGCACCCCACAAACAAGACATCACACAACAAATCCAAGCACTCAACACCCAAACTAACAACAAAATACAAGAACAACAAAAACTAAATTGGAATAACTTCCTACAAACACTTGATCACAAAACAAACCCCAAAAAACTCTACAAAACACTAAACAGCATCACACTTTCCAACAGCAACACACCACAATCACAACAACAGACTCTACTCCTTCATGTAAACAACAAGCAAACACTCTCATCAATCACTTCTCACATGTCAGTCACCTAAAACCTCACAAAGACGACCGACGTGTCATCCGACGTAAGAGACAATTCCCCACAGACCCTGACTATACACCCTTCACCAATCACCAGACAAAGCATATCATCAACAATCTCAAGCACTCACCCGCTTGTGGCCTAGACAACATAAGCAACATACACCTCAGACACCTGGGACCACAAGGCATACAAGCACTCACTAACATATCAAACTACAGTTATTCACACAACACAATACCAGACATTTGGAAGCATGGTCTCATCACCACATTCCCCAAACCCAACAAAGACCCCACGCTACCCTCCTCGCACCGCCCCATCACACTCCTTTGCTCCCCCTCCAAAGTCATGGAACGCCTAGTGTTACAACTAATTACACCCGACCTACCCCTAGCTCCAACACAACATGGCTTTAGGCCACTGCACTCCACAAACACTCTTCTCACAGACCTTACACAAAGAGCTTTTGACAGCATCAACTCAGCTAGAATACCACACAGCTCACTATTAGCCACACTCGACATTAGTAAAGCCTTCGGTGCCATCCCCCGCCACAACCTAACAAACAAAATCGACAACACAAACATGCACAACAACACAAAAAGGTGGCTGGCCAACTTCCTAGCAGGCAGATGTGCACACGTATCTTTTGCCGGTCAGTCATCTAAAATCAGAAACTTTCCAAACGGAGTCCCACAAGGATCCATCCTATCGCCCGCACTCTTCAATCTGTACATGCATGATATAACTACACCCAATACGCCCCAAATAAACTTAGCCTCCTATGCAGATGACATAACACTCACATGCACACACCATGACCCAAAAAGAGCAACAGATCTCCTTCAACCCTATCTCAACACACTACATGGCTGGTGCACTACAAACAGACTTAATCTACCCCCAGCCAAATCCACCGCAACCCTGCTCACAAGCTGGACAGAACACAAATACATCCCTCAACTCACCATAAACAACACACCCCTAACACATACACACCACACACAAAATCCTAGGAGTAACATATGATACTCATATGACATTCAAACAGCACACCACACACATTAAAAAGAAATTACACCCAGACTTAATGCCCTCAGGTCACTTGCTCACACAAAATTTGGACACAACAAAGAAACTACCACCACAGTATATAATCAATACATAAGATCAGTGATCATGAGAAGCACTCAATTCCTGGCAGTAGCCTCCACGAACCAAGACCACCCACTAAACTACATGGCAACACACCCACAGACACCAAGAAATATCAAAACAACACCCAGCACACGGTATCAAACACAATTACTGTCCTCTCTCCCACCCCGAACCACCTTCCAGAAGCACATCCATACTCATATCTCTCGCCGATCCATCCACTCACTCACAGACAACACGCAGCTGCAAGCACGACCTCCCGAAATCCATCCTTCCGAATCCTCCCTTCCTCGCGAGGACAGAGTCCACCTGGCCAGGCTGAGATGCGGACACCATCCAGCTCTCCTGAGCTATCAGAAGAGACTGGATGACTCCGTTGTCGATGCCTGCCCGGGATGTAACACAGCACCCCATACCATTAAACACATAATAGAAGACTGCATTTCACACAACCACTTACGCCAACAACACAATCTACACTCAATGAGAGCTCTGTGGGAAAGCCGATCGTGGCCATGGCCTTCCTCAGGGACTCGGGGCTGTTCGGCCAGGCAGCTTAGGGAACAACAACAACAACAACAACTCGTACAGGATTAATAGCTTTAACCAAAATGGTCACACTCCTTAATGGTCTAAGTGGCCATAGCCAAAATGGCTACACTATATTCCTTCTGTACTTTCTCCATGCCCGATGAGATACATGATATTTTGATATATGTGGCACAGCCCTTGTATCCAACACAATACCCTGCGTGCAACCCCGCTCGAACCCCGCACAACGTTGCTTGCAACTTTAATTATTATTATTATTATTATTATTATTATTACACACACTCATACACACATATATATGCTGTATATATTATACAGTATATATATAAATTATATATATATATATATATATATATATATATATATATATATTTTTTTTTTTTCTTTTTCTATGTGATTGAGGGAGGCAAAAGGCATAACTGCCTATAGCGAGTGCCTCCCCCATAGTTGAAAGAGTGACAGGGCCAAAATCAAGGGACGTTCGAGCCAAAATGCCTGGACACACGGAGTTTGAAGCAATTTAAGTCATAGGAAGAGGGAAAGACTGATTCTGGGAGAGAGTTCCAGAGCTCAGATGTTGAGTAGAAGAAAGTTTGAGAGTAACGTTTCACTCTTGGGTTGGAGAGTTGCACAGAGTAGGGGTGGGATTGAGTTGCAAGACGGGTACCACGTGCCCTACGTAAAGGAGGTGGTATGCACTGGGATAGCTCTGAGGAACACTGATTATTATAGTAGCGATAGAATAGCGAGAGAGATGCAACATTGCGGCGGAGAGAGAGAGAGATTGCAGAGAGTTGGTGAGTGGACGGGAGTTAATGATACGAAAGGCCTTCCTTTCAACTTTGTCTAGGAGAGCGGTGTGAGAGGAACCTCCCCACACATGTGAACAATACTCAATACAAGGGCGCACTATGCCCCTGTACAGAGCAAGAAGCTGTGCAGGGAAAAGAACCCCCTAAGGCGGTTGAGCACACCCAGCTTCTGGGAGGCTGCCTTAGCAAGACTGGTAATATGGTCCTTCCAAATGAGAGCAGAAGAAAAAGAGACACCAAGAATATTGAGAGAAGATGAAGGGTTGATTTTTGTATTGTTGAAGAATAAGGGATAGTCCGCTGGGAGATCCTGACGGGTAGATAGATGGAGAAATTGGGTTTTGGAAGCATTAAAGTTAACAAGGTTTTCTCTGCACCAATTGGAAATAGTATTTAGATCAGAATTTAAGAGTTCTATGGCTTCATTACGTTTGTCGTTGAGGGATTGCTGGCTGGGGCGTTCTGAAAAACTAATGGAGTAGTGTAAGGTTGAGTCGTCTGCGTATGAATGGATGGGAATTAAGGTACAGTTAAGGAGATCATTTATAAAAATTAGAAAGAGAATAGGAGATAGGACAGAGCCCTGAGGAACACCAGAGTTTATAGGGTGAGGAAGTGAACAATGGCCGTCCACAACCGCAGCTATGGAACGGCCGGAAAGGAAATTAGAGACAAAGGCACAGATGGAGGGATAGAAACCGAAGGAGGGTAGTTTAGAAATTAAAGATTTATGCCAGACTCTATCGAAGGCTTTCGATATGTCTAGTGCAATAGAAAAAGTCTCACCGAAGTTCCGAAAGGAGGATGACCAAGAGTTAGTAAGATATGAAAGAAGATCACCAGTAGAGCGACCCTTAAGGAAGCCATACTGGCGATCTGAGAGCAGATTATGAGAAGAGAAATGCTTAAGAAATTTGGAAGCAAGAATAGTTTCAAAAACTTTAGAAAGACAAGAGATAAGAGCAATTGGACGATAGTTGGAGGGTTGAGAGCGGTCACCCTTCTTTGGGACAGGTTGAATGTGAGCAAACTTCCAGCATGAAGGGAAGACGTTAGAGGATAGACAGAGACGAAAGAGTTTGCCTAGGCAGGGGTCAGCACGGAAGCACAGTTTTTGAGAACAACAGGAGGAACACCGTCCGGACCGTACGCCTTATTAGTGTTAAGCCCAGAGAGGGGTAGAAAGTACATCTTTATTAGAGATTAGGATATTAGGCATAAGTAAGAGAGAGGAGGGCGGAGAGGGAGGAATAGCACCGGAATCATCCAAGGTGGAGTTTCTAGCAAAAGTTTGAGCGAAGAGTTTAGCTTTGTCAGAGGAAGAAGTGATGGTTGTGCCATCAGAGTGGGAAAGGGGAGGGAAAGATATATATATATATATATACTGTATATGTCTTTATCTATTTATTGATGTATATATATGTATGCTTTTTCTATGGCAATAACATTGGTTGTGAAGATTCCGATTAAAAAATCATTAATTTGGTTGTGTTGCCGTATGAAAATTTATGTTTAAATAAACCTACAAAGTTCCTATATCCTAGCGATAAACTAATGATGTCTGATTCACCATTAAATGCTCAAAAACAAGTGTACAATAATAATAATAATACAATTACGAAAGTAACAGGAATTGGGAGGTACATCAGATACATACATATATATAGGTATTCTGTTTTGAGAATGCCACTAACATCTTGATGACAAAGATAAAGGGGAAAATAAATCCCCCAACCGCAGCGGATTAGTCCATCCGCCCCCTCCCTTGCCCCCACCCTATCTCTCTCTCTCTCTCTCTCTCTCTCTCTTCCTCTATATACATATATATATATATATATATATATATATATATATATATATATATATATATATATATATATATATATATATACAGTATATGTGTGTGTGTGTGCATACCCGGTAAGTTATATATTTTCTTTAGCAATAAATTGGGAGTTATAATATGTTCTGAATAATATGAATTACCCTGTACCATCTGTGTACCAAGCTAAATAAATCACTACAGGCTCCGAAGGGCAATGGTACGGAGATGCATGTAGGAAAAAAAAAAGCACCGGAAAAAAAGGCACAACAAAAAATGACACCTGAAAAAATTGCGTATTTATCGGGGTAGGAAAAAATGGCATATTATGAAAATGTATTACAATGTGTAATAAGGCAAGTTAAATATCCTTGTAAATATACACAACATATGTTCAGGCTAAAAATGAGTTAAATATTTTGGGTATTGATTATGTTGTTTATAACTAGCTTACGATTTCCATCAAATTATACATCCAGCTCCTTCCAAAAACGCTTCTACGGACCAGCCTGGTGATCTAGGCAGAGATTCTTCATTCTTCTTAGATGATCCTTATACCAGTACACCTTTTTTGGGCGCTTCCGTGGAGGTTCAGCATGAGATTCTTGGAGGATCTGAGTGGCTACAGCAGCATGGTCAGTTTGGATCTACTGAATAGCACACCATATAGTTGGGTCACTGCCCAACCAATTGCCGGCCCAATAAAAGTTTCTTATAACAAAAGGAACCTACACATTATAGATATCAGTTACTGAAATTTTGCTAAGATTCAAATCACTTCGACATAGCTTCGTAATCTTCGGGCCTCGATTTAGTCCAAGAGTGTAGATGCATGTAAATTAATGTATATACACTTCAAAGCTTTGAACTCCTTAACCTGACAAGCGCGAAATAGACCTAGGGGCTAGGGTAGTTATTTGTGCATTTCTAGCCTTGGATTCTGACAGAATTCGTTATATTTACAATATAGAGCATTATTTGTTTTCGGTATGCTTTTATTTTACATATATGATGTATATATGAACCTTCAAGAGTGCTAAAATAAGTGGGAAAAGCATTTGGGTGGTGAAAAACGAAGATATTGGCCACCCGGTCATAATCTCAGGCGAGAGAGAGCCACAGGCAACCCTCCTCTCTCGCTGTCTGTGAGGTAACTGAGACGAGCGGGGTGGTGTGGGCCGGTGTCTGGGTGTTACATAACGATCTTTTCTGCAACCCACTTGTGCTACATTATCGCGGGAGAGAAAAATAACCGATAAATGATGATAATAAGAGGGAAAATAGGTGATAATTGAGGAGGGGAGGGAGGGGGGAATAAGGTGGGGAAGGAGGGGAGGGGGTGGGTGAGATTTACATGGATGAGTACTGGAGGGGAATTATCTCACCTAGAGACAAATTCCTTTGTTTTGATAGGCCCTTTTTTTGGGGGGGAAAGCTTTTTTTATGGTCTTGCTTCCGTGAGGCCTATCGCGCTTGCCGGGTTAATCGTTATTTACGAATGTGTCTCCTTATAAATTCAGATTCGAACAATATTGCATATTGGTGAGTACACAACCAGATATACAGTATATAAGCACAATATTGCATATTGCATCGAAACACATTTTACTGACCTATTACTCCTTAATGCAACATTTGTTTTGTTATGTGTCATTTTGTCTTAGTCCGTAATTTGTTAATTTTTTTCCAGTGCCTTTTTTTCCAGTGCCTTTTTTTCCAGTGCCTTTTTTTCCAGTGCCCTTTTTCCGAGTACCTACGGAGATATGCGTAAGACCAAAGGCATCGTAGCCTAACATAAGAACATAAGACAATTGGAGTCTGCAGAAAGCCGATTGGCCCACATAAGGCATATCCCTTTCACACCCAACCCTAATTATAAGGCCTAATTATAGGTCCAATTCACTAACACCATGAGGACCGACCTCACCAAAACGGTCAGACGTCAACATAAGAAAACGGGGTCTGCAGAGCGTCGATTAGCCCACACCCGGCAGATCCCCCTCACAGCCAACTAATCTTGTCCATATGCCTATCTAAGTTTATATTATAGCTCTCTATCGTTCTTGATCCCACTATAGCACTTGGTAGCCTATTCCACATATCTATAACTCTGTTACGTGGCCTAACCCAACAATTTTACCAAAATGTATATAATGATGGGTTACTCTATGATATTATGATGCAATAAATTTTTTAAACTTTTAATTAATCCATTCACAGAGTAGTTTAAATACTCAATATATAGTAACATTATATATTACCTCGTAATATGTACTCGTGTTACTAGTTTAATTTACGATGCCATTTCTCAGAGAAATTTTTTCATAAATTAATTTGGGACACTTAAGACTTCGTTATATTCTAAAAATTAACAAAGGATACTTTAATATGAGAACATAAGAAACCTGAAATCTGCATAAGGCCCACACGAGGCAGATCCCATTTACGTAATAGTGTGGCATATTATTCAAGAATATCACGAATATGAAAAGAATAAAACCTACCGCAAATCAATTATTTATATATTTTTTAGAAAACTAATTGAGCATTAACAATGTGTAAATTGACATGACCAATAAGCCAGGTGACCCGAGGAAACTATCTGCGAAACGTCAGAAAGTGCTCCTCCTCAAATGGTGTATATAATCACAATATACTGTGTAGTAGGGACTACGTACAGACCGGCATAATGGTGTATATAATCACAATATACTGTGTAGTAGGGACTACGTACACACCGGCATAATGGTGTATATAATCACAATATACGGTGTAGTAGGGACTACGTACACACCGGCATAATGGTGTATATAATCACAATATACTGTGTAGTAGGGACTACGTACACACCGGCATAATGGTGTATATAATCACAATATACGGTGTAGTAGGGACTACGTACAGACCGGCATAATGGTGTATATAATCACAATATACGGTGTAGTAGG
>JBAKBP010030222.1:0-26046 GCA_037953745.1 Lithodes maja | reverse complement strand
CTGGGAGTAACAATATCGAGTAACCTAAAACCGAGTCAACAATGTTCAGAAGTTGTTAAGAAGGCAAACAAAATAATTGGCTTTATAGGCAGGTCATTTGAGCATAAATCCAAAGAAGTTATCCTAACCCTTTACAATTCCTTAGTCCGCCCTCTTCTGGAATACTGCGTTCAATCCTGGTGCCCTTATTACCAAAAAGATATAAACAAGCTAGAACGAGTTCAACGTAGAGTTACCAAAATGATACCTAGCCTAAAGAACAAACCATACGAAGAGCGTCTTAGAGAATTAAATCTATTTCCTTTAACCCAGCGCAGATTAAGAGGCGACTTAATTCAAGTGTTCAAAATCATCAAAGGCATCGACAATATGAACTGTAGTAAGTACTTCACTATCAACCAATCTAATTACACACGGGGAAACGGTTGCAAAATTATTGGTAAATCTTTTAACTCGCACGAATCTAAGAATTTCTTCTTCAATCGAGTTGTCAACTTGTGGAATGGGCTTCCCCGAAACGTTATAGACTGCAGCACCGTTGATTCATTAAATTCCGCCTAGACAAATATCTCGCATCAAACCCGCGACTGACTGCGTTTGTAAATGAATAACTTTATCCTCCCTCAGTTACTAACCCATATGTCCCCTACTAACTTCCTAGTCCTGCCACATTAGTGGCAGGGCAGTAGTTCCCTTTCCAATGTTCCCTTACCCACTCTAAACCACTGTTTGGACACTTGATCCTCAGTGTTTTGGAGGACAAGCAGCCTAGAAGGGTCACTAGATCTGTTGTTGCTTGATTTCCTTTGTACTCCTTTGTACTCCTTTGTACTTATTGGCTAATTCCTCGGACTATTTATGTGACCTGGGTTAGTTGTGCTTTGGCTAATTCCACGGTCTATTTGGTGCGTTCAGATTGAATCTGAACGGGGTTGGTTGCCTTTTCCGGCGGGTTTTCTCGGTTACACCATGAAAACCCGGCTGGTTGCCGAGTTTTAATCACGCGTGGTTAAAAAAGGCTTGTTTTCCCCGGCGATTAATGGCCTGAGGCTCTCCAGGACTGCGTCTCTGTGGTGGGGCCTGTGTTCAGGCGTACTGTGTTTCCGGCGGGATGGCTTTACCCATTTAACTAAGTGTTCATACGGACACTTGTTGAGTTGAGTTTTTCCCGGTTTTTGCAAAGCCAGTAAAACTAGGCTGTTTGTTGATCTTTCCACCCCGGCGATCTTTTGCAAAGAAGTGGGGATAGGAATTTTGGGGTTAACGTTAAAATTCACACCCGGCGGTTGCACCTTGGGAGGGTAGGATTAACGGATTTGTTTAATTCAGTGAAGTTAACCAGACATTCGAGGGGTACGATACGTATCGCCGCCATTCAACATACGGCGATCTAGAACGCTTCGGGAGAAGCCAGATCTAGCATTTAAGACAGGCTTCCCAGTTTTTTATCTGCGAGATAATACGGGGGCCGGCGTCTTTGAGTTTTTTTTTTCCAGTAAGAACTTAAAAACACCACTGGGAAGACTGCATCATGTATAAAAAAGCCATGCTGGTCTTTATATTATGTCAGAGGATATTCATAAATCTTTTGGACAAGTTAAGATATTCTGAAATCTTTAATTACTAACCTGCCGCATAGCGAGCCGTAATAGTTGTGTATTACGTCTCGTTACCCGGCGGGTTGTCTAAACACTTGTGTTCGAACATGTTGGTGTATCCTTATGAGCATTAATTCCTGGAAATGTTCTTTTTTTCCAGGGCTGAGTTCCGGCGGAACTTTCGAGAACCTGGAGTAAACCGGGGGTGGGTTCGTGTTTTCCACCAGTCTCTGTCATGGCTACCATAAACCCTGTTTTTGCCTTGTGTATTGCTCCCTCCTGTTCAGGTATCCCTATATTTGCACACACTCTTTGCATTAGATGTGTTAAATGTCTAGATCGCTCAAGGGGTTTGTGGGTAACGGGGAACTGTACCTTCTGTACTCAATTGAGTGCCAAAGTGTTGCGGGACAATAGTGGATCCGCGGCGGTCGCTTTGAGGGAGGTCAGGCAGCAATTGTCAACTTATGCTACCACAGTGGCTCATAAAGCACTGCAATGTGATAATGTAATTCTTTGGGATAAATTATTGATTGAGCACCCCCCCTATTAAACGTACTTCTAGAGTAACTGTACGAAAGTCGGCAGAGACTGGGCAGGGTACAGCACTTTCTCTGGTCCCTACAACTTCTAAGAGACCTCGTGAACCCACGCCCCCGGTGACAGCCTCCACGTCACGGGCGCGGTCCAGGTCCAGGTCGCCCCTCAGACAACAGCCGCCTAGTCACTCCTCTTCACCAGCAAGAAAGAGGAGCAAGGAGGAAAAGTCCAAGGACAGCTCTAATGAAAGATCAGAAAAGTCTAAGAGCAGTGAGAAATCTAAGTCACACCGCAGCCACAAATCTTCCAGGAAAGATTCTAAGGAGCGAAAGGCCTCCCGGCGTTCGCCGGAGCCTCGTGCCTCACTGTTTGCCTCTACTCCCGACTCATCTAATGTCCAATCTGATGGGGCGGGAGTGGAGTCAGAGACTGTGGTGGGGGTGTTACCGAAGGACAGGTTACCAATGGAGATTACACACATAGACTTAGAGAGTTCTGTAGGCAGTGATTGCCCTTTAGAAGAATCTAGTGGGGGCTCAGTGGTGGATGGTGTTTCTGACTCCCAAGGGAGTTCGGGCGAAGGCCTAGGTGTATGGCGGTATTCCCAACCAGGGTATGAAGGCCCACGTTTGGTTCAAGAGCCACAGGTACGGACGGACGTCCACCGGGACGCTGTGATCCCATCATCCATTCCTGATTTAACTTGGCACCAAGACGAGGTTCCGGCTTCGGCGGAACCCTCTCATGATGGGCCGGATGACAAGGATAAGGTGTCTATAATCTCTGACATGGAAGTGCAAGAGTCGGGTTCAGTTCTAGACGACTCGCAAGATAGGAATGATTCACCTTTGAGTTCTTCATCCACTAAATTTGTCACGGCGGAGGAAATAGATGGGTTGTTAGTAACTGCTCTCACAAAAAAAAATTGGCCAACAGCCGGAGACTCCTACAGTGGACCTGGGAGCTCCCATGACAAGTTCAAGTGTTCGGCCTCTGATCGCTTCTATTGCTTTGACCAAGATTCCGCACCCTCCCCCTATATCACCTAATATAGTCGCTAGGCCTGCTTCGGCGGCACTGACTACTTCTAATGTAAGGGTGGTAACAGATGTGAATCCGGCCCCGTTGGATAAAGCACCGTTAAGAAAGGTAGCTATGCCCCTGTTATACAGTCCAGATGACTCATGGGTTCAAATGATCCCAACTAAGCCAGAGACAGCACAGCCCACTTTGTCAGGGGAACTTCCAGTGCCACGAGAGTGGGTAATCCAAGGAAATAAATCTAGAAAGTTACGAGCCTTGGATATTGCGGGTAATGTACTTGATGTTAATATTAAGGCCATTCCGAACCATTATCACCATGACTTTTTTGTGTATACAGCTACGCCTGCACTGGCCCCTGCCTCAGCTTCAAAGCTGTTTTCTGACTGGACCAAGCATGACGGTTTTAATGATATAAAAGCACTGTCAGCTCTCACTCCAGAATTAGATTTACAAACGGTCACAGACACAGCTGCTAACCCCGTGTTGAAGGTGGGACAGTTGGGTCCAGGACCTTGGGTGGAATGGGAAGTAGAGGCTCAGAACTTTGCGACCACCTTCATCTAAAAATCCTCCCACCAGATTCCTCAGGACAGCCATTCTTGGTTCTCTATGCCAGTCTTTTCAGCCGGCGGAGTCCCATCTGCTTTGTTTGCTTTTTTAGCTGCCCCCAAAATCAATCTCTGTGAACTTAAAGATCCTTTCACTACGTCTTCACCAGCTCACCTAGACCGGGAGTTTAGGCTACGAGGGAAGGCGTATAGACTTTTTTCCCAGTACATTGTTACGCACCAGGTGGCGAAATCTATGTTACGATCCACTCAGGCAATCGCGGACGCGGAAGCCAGACGATCGGTTGAACTATCTCGGCGATTACTCCTTCAGACGTCGATTCAGTCGTTGGGAGATATACGCACGGCCTTGCTCGAGGCGGTGCGGGCGAGACAGGATCTCAGGATGTCCCTGGTGAGGAAACTCCCTGATAGAATTGCGAACCAGGTGGTCATGTCGCCGGTGCTAACTCCCTCGTTAATGTCCCCTGATGTGTGGAGAACTGTTTTCAATATGGCTCAGGCCTTTAAGCACAGTCCCACCCCTTCTAAGAAACCTGCTTTTAACTTTCCCAAACCCAAGCCAGTCGCAAAAGCTCAGCCGGGTGGGTCAAAGCCCTTTCAGATACCTAAGTCCGCCTCCCCCCAAGGTCAGTACAGGTACAAACAAGGTAAGTTTGCAGGTCATAAGGGCCGCAGCTATAGCAGACCAGGCCAGAGCTCGTCTTCTGCCAACGCCGGCCAGTCGGCTAAGCATCCACCACCACCACCACCGCCACCACCAAAAAACTAAAGTCTCTCTCACTCCCAGGGCCGATCTCACGGCGGGTGGATCAGAGGGTAGTACAGCCAGCGAACCCTTGTCTGCTAACTGGGTCGTTCCGGACATGTCACCGCGCATGGCCAGTAAATACTTGGGCAAGGATAGTGGCACGCAAGGGCATCACCTGGCAGTGGCTCCGACGACCTCGTTTACGTCAGCCGACAAAGGCAACTTTAGTTTCTTTAGAGGTGGAGTCACTAGTCCAGGAAATGATCGCCAAGAATGTCATCATCCCGGTTCCTCAAAATTACCCAGTTTTCACATCCAAACTATTTCTAGTGCCCAAAAGGGACAGTGTTCAGATGAGACCAGTCGTAGACCTGTCTTATCTGAAACTCCATATTCACAACATGTCATTCAGGATGCTTACAGTAAACCAGATCAGGCTAACACTTCCGCCGGGAGGATGGATGTGTTCTTTAGACCTGACGGACGCGTATTGGCACGTCTCGGTCAACAAAAGATTTCAAAGGTTTCTGGCCTTAAGAATAAAGCATCAGACTTATGTCTTTCAGAGGATGCCGTTTGGATTGAACCTAGCACCTCGCTTATTCACGAAATTAGTCCGGCAAGCCCTGATGCCCTTGTTAAGGCAAGGGATCAGGATTTTATGGTATCTAGACGACTGGCTAGTGGTGGCAGAGACGGAACAAGTATGCATAAATCATGTCAACATAACATTAAAACATGTCAAAACTCTAGGGTTCAAGGTCAACCTGGTAAAGTCAAACCTTGTTCCCTCAAGAGTAGTTCAGTGGATAGGGCTGGTCTGGGACACAGCTACTCTCACTCTGAGTCAGAGTGTGGACAATCGCAACAGATTTCGCAGGAAATTGTTTATGTTCCTTCACAGTCTGACTACGACACGGAGAATCTGGGAGTCTCTGGTTGGCTCTCTCAACTGGATTCAACTAACGGTATGGTTGGGCCGGTTAAGAGTCAAACGTTTAATATTGGAGGGCAACAAATATTTTCCGCTATTTCCGGCGAAAAAATTATGGCCCATACCAAAATTAATCCACAACTTACTAGCAGTCTGGGCGAAGAGGCAAACATTGCACTCAGTCATGTCATGGACCTCTCCTCCGCCGACGGTATGGGTAAACACGGATGCGTCAGGAACGATAGGTTGGGGCTTTCAATCAAGCCAAGGGCACCAGGGTCAAGGGCTTTGGTCCCATTTAGAAATCTCCCAAATCAATGTCAAAGAATTACTAGTCCCCTTATATTTCCTTCAGGCTCACGGCTCTACTTTACGGGGCAAGGCGGTGGCCTTCAGAATGGACAATCTGAATGCAGTTCACTGTATTCAGAAACAAGGGTCGACGAGATCTCGGGGGTTGCTAAACGTGTCAGAAGAGATTTTTATTCTAGCCAACAGGCTGGACATTCAGCTTCACGCATCTTACCTCCCAGGCGTAGCAAACATCTGGGCAGACGCTCTGTCTCAGAGACAGAGCACAACAGTAGAATGGGCGCTCAAGCAAACCATTTTCGACCAAATGATTGCGAAGCCTTACCATCCACAAGTGGATTTGTTTGCGTCAGAGGAGACTCACAAACTCCCACTGTACCTCACCCGCCGGACGATAACGCCGGCGGGCGGGCCAGATCCACTGGTGACAGACTGGAACAGGTGGAGTTCCATTTATCTGTTTCAGCTGCCAGATGCGTCTCTAATGTGCCACGTAGTAAACAAACTAAAGGATTATCGAAGCATAGTCTCGCTAATCGCGCCCCTGTGGCCGGCGCAGTTGTGGTACCAGCAATTGAAGACGTGGTGCCCGGACCCGGTATCACTCCCGGTAGGGTTTTTCCACTTAGACACAATTGGCAACCTAAAGACCTCGCTGACTTTTGCATTATGGACATTCAGGAGGCCAAATGGCTAGCACCATATGGTAGAGACGTGACCAATAAATTCATGAATCAATATACCCAGTCTACTAAGCGACAGTATCAATCGCATTGGCAGGCCTTTACTTCTTGGATTATTAGAACAGAACAAACTGTGCCCTCGGTGGCTTTGGTTTTTAATTATTTAAATTATCTGTTCGAGCAGAAACGTTTGTCTGTAGTGACGTTAAAAAATCACTTAACGGCGATTAGGATACCGTTTTTGGACCTTACCGGTCTCTCCATACCAGTTGCAGAGGAAAAAGGTTTTATGAGGGCATGTTTTAAACTCCGCCCACCTCCCCGTCAGCTCATGCCTACCTGGTCTCTGGACAAGGCATTGTCTTTACTTCATTCCCGTCTGTACCAAAATACTGCAGATTTTACATTACTTTTAAAAAGGGCAGTATTCCTTATGGCCTTGGCTACTGGGAACAGAGTATCTGAGCTGGTGGCGATGAGCAACACACCTAATTGCCTCAGGTTTGGTAGGCTTAATGAGTGTATTCACATTGCACCTTCCTCAGGGTTCATAGCCAAGAATGAGCACAGTGAACACGTGTTTTCAGAGTTCACGGTGCCGGCGTTGAAAAGGGGAAAGGTGCACCATAATTTATGTCCAGTGCAAGCTCTAACCAAATATTTGAGAGTGGCACCTCTAAATCACCACGGTGCTTTATGGGTAGCAAGTACGGGTAAACGCTTGATGAAACGTAGACTGGCTTCTCTCTTGGTCGAGGTCATTAAAGAGAGTAATCCCGGCGTTGTGGGTAGGGCCCACGATTTACGCAAGTGGGCGGCTTCGTTACGTTTCCTTAAGAATTTTTCTGTTGAAGATATTACGTCCACACAGTTGTGGGCCTCTAATCATACGTTTTTGACTCGTTACATCTCAGTAGCTCTAGACAAACCTTCCTTGCCATGTATAGCTTTAAGGCTAAGGGTCTAGGTGGCCCCTAAGTCACTTTTGTTTAATTTCAAGAAAGGGGGGGGGGGGTGCAGTCAGTGTAACATAGGACACCCTAGACCCTGCCAGAATATGAGAGCTGTGATACTGTTGATGGGTATTGTGATATTTAAATTTCTCTGTACTATTCATTACAGGAAATTGTGCTAGTTCAATTTTAGTACAAACAACAGTGTAGTTGTAAGTAGTTTTTGGGCTGAGAAGCAATCTAATTTAAGCATTGGTTATATTTATTTTTTTTTATTTTTTTTTTTTTAAGAGACAATGAACGGAGGAAGGAAAAACACAGATAAAACAAAAAGGTCCATGTGCCTAAAGGCATCCTCCATTCATAAAATGTTTGTAACAACTGGATTTAAACATTCACATATGCATAGCCTACGTGAGTTGCAGTTGGGATGTGTGTACATGCTTAGATTGATATGCAGGATTCGAAGTTGCATAATAAATCGTAGGCAGTGTCCACCATTCTTTAACTGTCTTCGTGGTGCGATGCATAAGGTGTTGATTTTCGGTGTGAGCATCCTGGATTCGAATCCACGGACTGCCACATGTGTTTGTAAATTTCATTAATCGATTTTAGGAGTATAGTTGGTTGTTGGAAGGAACATAATAATTGATATTGGTTCAGGGGTAATTTATCGAGAGGACTTCCCTAGTGGTTAAGGCCCCATTAATTGCTCTTTCCATTCACATATGCATAGCCTACAAGAGTTGCAGTTGGGATGTGTGTACATGCTTAGATTGAAATGCAGGATTCGAAGTTGCATAATAAATCGTAGGCAGTGTCCACCATTCTATTAACTGTCTTCGTGGTGCGATGCATAAGGTGTTGATTTTCGGTGTGAGCATCCTGGATTCGAATCCACGGACTGCCACATGTGTTTGTAAATTTCATTAATCGATTTTAGGAGTATAGTTGGTTGTTGGAAGGAACATAATAATTGATATTGGTTCAGGGGTAATTTATCGAGAGGACTTCCCTAGTGGTTAAGTCCTAACAAGTGCGCATGGGGGTAATTGGAAACGTCCCCCTGTGCTGACGTATTTGAGGTGTTTCCGTCACTAAAATATTCATTGTACCATTAATAGCATTAATAATTATCCATATGCGCCTATTATGGGTTGATTATAAAGGTACCATCCAAACGCTGTTTTCACTCGTTTTATTGTTGTTTCAGGTTAATACCTTTATAATCAACCCATAATAGGCGCATATGGATAATTATTAATGCTATTAATGGTACAATGAATATTTTAGTGACGGAAACACCTCAAATACGTCAGCACAGGGGGACGTTTCCAATTACCCCCATGCGCACTTGTTAGGTTAACCTGAAACAACAATAAAACGAGTGAAAACAGCGTTTGGATGGTCAAAATCGGAGATATAGCCCGCGAGTTGTATAATGTATGGGTGAGGCAACCTGCTTTCCCGCCAATTTCCCCCAAGGCCACTGAGACACAGTCGATCGATACTCTCTCTCTCTCTCTTGCACTCGCTTGCCATCAGTGATGACAACACCCTGCTTGCAACTCGCTAATGTTAGCACGAAAATATACCTCAGAATAAGGGAATAACAGGGAAAATAGGTGATAACTGAAGGAGAGGAGGAAAGTGGGGAAGGAGGGGAGGTAGAGGACTGAGATTTTGCATGGCCCAGGGGCCAAAAAAAAATAAAAAAATAAAAAAATAAAAATAATTTTTTTTTTTTTTTTTCGATGTCAAAAGTTGATTTTTTGTTTTACTTACTCTTAAGAGTCTCCCCGCAGTCCGCCGGGGGAACTCTTAACCCGGGAGCTGCGGGAAGACTCTTAAGAGTTCCCCCGGCGGACTGCGGGAAGACTCTCCAGAGTAACGCTTTTGAACGCGTACCAAAACCGCGCGTTAATAGTCAGGCGGCTGAAAATTGGTGTGGATATAGTACTACGTGTCAACTCTCGATACCACCCCGCCAAACGCTCTCCCCGCACTCGTGCAAGCACCACCGCGCCAGTAACCAAGCACTAGTCATGGAGCCCACACGTCCCTCACGCTCGCTCCCTGATGACACAACCAGCCCTCTTTCTGGTGGTGTTAGCCGCCGTGGAAGGCAGAGGGTGGCTGCCAAAGACCCTAGCTACCAGTACGACACGCCCTACAGCTCGGAGGACGAAACACCAGCACCCAAAGCACGGAAAACACGTGCAAGCAGGGCAATGGCACAGAGGTCATTGGTCTTTCGTGACACTGCCACCACGACCCAGGCCACTGCAACAACCACTACCACCACCACTACCACCACTGCCACCCCTGCCACCCCTGCCACCGGTACCAGCGACGCAGGAGGCCGCCCTAGGGCTGCAGAACCTGCGGGGGCAGGAAAAATTAAAGGCACGGGCGTAGGGAAAAGATCCCGTACGCCAGCCACAGTGCCCCTACCACCACCACCACCACCACCAGCCGCCGCCCCTGGCCCGGCTGCCGCCGCCGCCCCTGGCCCGACTGCCGCTGCCGCCCCTGCTGCCCCTGCCAGCGACGCAGGAGGCCGCCCTAGGGCTGCAAAACCTGCGGGGGCAGGAAAAATTAAAGGCACGGGCGTAGGGAAAAGATCCCGTACGCCAGCCACAGTGCCCCTACCACCACCACCACCACCAGCCGCCGCCCCTGGCCCGGCTGCTGCCGCCGCCCCTGGCCCGGCTGCCGCTGCCGCTCCTGCTGCCCCTGCCGCCCCTGCTGCCCCTGCCGCCCCTGCCCAAGGAACAGGGAAGGGGAAGGGGAAGGGGAAGGGGAAAGGGAGAGGGAAAGCGACTGCTGGCCCTGCTGTCCCTGGTGGCCCTGCTGCCCCTGTTGCCCCTGCTGCCCCTGTTGCCCCTGTTGCCCCTGTTGCCCCTGCTGCCCCTGCCGCCCCTGCCGCCCCTGCCCAAGGAACAGAGAGAAGGGCGACAGGCACCACCATCATCTTGCCATCAAGGCCACGCACCACTGCTGCCCCTGCCGCCGCCTCTGCCGCCGCCTCTGCCGCCGCCTCTGCCGCCGCCCCTACCGCCACCTCTGCTGTCCCTGTCCATAAGACACCCTCGCGTGCAAAAATTACCCGGAAACTCTGACACCATCAAAATATGGCGCCCTGCTGTTTGATGGTGATTCGCAGGACATTGGCAGCCAAGGTTTTGACGACGAAGACCAAGCACGGGACCAAGGGTGGGGGGATTTGGGAGTGGACAGTGGGAGTGAGTCAGACGTCGGCGACGAAAATGAGGAAGGTCATCGTCTGTCCAGTGAAGAGGAGGGTGATGATGATCAAGTGCTGTATCGCGACCATGGAAGCGATATTTCAGACGATGAAGCAGACGCAGACGACATTCCGATCCCTGGCTTGCCTTCGTTCGATTGGTCTGACGGGGTCAATTTTGTACCTGACGTGCCCCAGTTCAATCCTGGGACGTCAGGTACAACTGACGACTGGCCCTGTGACGAGCACGCGAACGAAAGCGACTTCTTCCTCGCTTTTTTCGATTTTGAGGTAATGACGTTCATCGTTGCCCAAACAAACGCCTACTACAGGTGGGTGTTTGGCCGATTGGACGTCCTTTCTCCAAAAGCGAGAATACGAGGCTGGGTGGATACGACTGTGGAAGAATTTATGACGTTCTTTGCCTTGTTGTTCCTCATGCCTCTGATCAAGAAGCATGTGTTGCAACACTATTGGAAGCACGACCCTCTCATCGCCACCCCAACTTTCAATAAGTTCATGACTCGTGACAGATTTTTGTTGCTGCTAAGATTTATGCACTTTGCAGACAACGAAAATCCTAACAGGATTGACAGGATATGGAAAGTTCGGACTGTGTTCACCATGTTGTTGGAGAGGTTTAGGAAATACTTTTACCCCTTCCTCAATTTGGTGATTGACGAGTCGCTCGTGCTCTTCAAAGGACGTCTTGTTTTCAAACAGTATATCCCCTTGAAAAGGCATAGGTTCGGAATCAAGCTCTTCGTTTTGTGTGACTGCGAAACTGGAATAGTGCTTGACATGATCGTGTACACAGGCACTGACATTGACATCCCGAAAGCCGCTGCCAATGACCCCATGGGCATGTCAGGTGCCATCGTCAGGAAAATGTTGGCACCTTACCTGGGCAAAGGCCACATCATCTACACTGACAACTGGTATACTTCTCCTGCTCTCTGCCAGTTTCTTCATGACAACCAAACGGGGTCATGTGGGACTGTCAGAAAGACAAGAAAGTTTATGCCAAAATTCACAGGTGATGTCATTCCTCTCACAGATGCCTCCTCCAGTGACACACCTTCAGAAGACGACCTGGCCCAGGAACACCGCGAGAGGCATGTGCGAAGAAGGCGACGAAAGGGGCAGAAATACAAGCAGCTCGAAAAGTGTGGGAAAGTGATAGCCCTGAAGTGGAAGGATAAGCGAGACGTCCACCTGCTTTCCACCGTCCACACAGGTGCCCAGGTGGATTCTGGCAAAATCCACTACAGAACCAGGAAGACCATATACAAGCCCGACATGGTAGTGGACTACACTAAGAACATGCGCCTGGTGGACAAGTCTGACTGTCAGCTGTCAGGCGTTGAGTGTCTGAGGAAGACTGTGAAGTGGTATCACAAGCTCTTCCTCCACCTAGTTGATATCACGATGCTCAACGCCTACAACTTGTGGTTGGTGAAGAAGGATATGTCCCCAAACCAGAAGCTGAAATTCCGGGAGTTCGTGTACAACGTCTCATACCAACTCCTGGAGAAGTATGGCACCACCACTCACAGACGTACGGCATGGCGTGGGGATCACGTTCCTGACCGAGTGCAGGTGGGTGTCCAAAGACACTACCTGATCAGCACCGAGGTGATTGGCACTCGTCACAGGCAGGTGCAGTGCATCGTCTGCAGCTCCAGTGTCAGGAAACCCCATGTCCCAAAAAGAGTCACCTCAATGTGCGCAGAGTGCAAAGTTCCACTCTGCATGGGCGAGTGCTTCAGGGACTACCACACCTTCAAAAAATTTGAGTGTCGCCCTGCCCCGCCCTGCCCTGCCCTGCCCTGCACTGCCCTGCCCTGCCCTGCCCTGCCCTGCACTGCCCTGCCCTGCCCTGCCCTGCCCTGAACTCGCCCCCTGCTCAGCCCTGTCCTGGACTCGCACCCTACCTTACCTGACCTGACCTAATTGATCACGCTACCTCATAATGTAACATATATATTATATAATGTATAAGTTCCAAAGATGTCCCTGTGATATAGCTTTTACATTATATAATTGTATGTTTCATTATTTAGTTTATAAGTTTCAAATATTTACATGTAATATGCCTTATTTTTTTATTATATCAATATATATGTTTGTTATTAGCCAAAGTCATGTGTATATAATTATTTTCTTACCTCAAATGAATTGTACAAAAATAAATATGTTTCAACAAATCCTGTCAAACCTACTAAGATAATAAAATAAAACAATAATAAAAAAAAAAACACAAGGTCATGTCATTGTATTCTTACAATATGATATATTCTATGAATATTTCATATTTATTGAATACAATGGCATGATCTTGTAAAAAACAAAATTTATCAAAAATGTTCTAGACAATATAAAACCTTCCCCATAACCCCCTCCTGGATTCGATCACACAACCCTAGCACACTTTGAGTTTTCCAGTCCGCGACCTTACCAACCATGCCACAGGAGCTCATACCAAATATCACTCAAAACTTTGTGTCTACAATCGAAATGACAATATACAAAAAAAAATGAATTATCCCACCAATTTACGTTTGTAAATTGATGGGATTATCAATTATATCATGCCAAGGTTTATGAAAGTTTGTCGCTGTCAAGAATTAGTAATTATATAACTTTATTCTGTCCAAAATTGCCAAAACATTCAGCAAAATTGCCCCTCTCAGTGCGACTCCACTCATTTTCACACGGTCAAGCGGTGACCCTTGCCGCTCCCTTTATGCCCCAGCTACACCAGCCACAGCAGCTCTGTCTGGGAACAAAATTTGTATGAATACAATAATGGATAAAATACTCTTCACAAATACATTTGTATTGTATAATATTGTAAATAAAAAAGAATAATAACTGTGTGGGTGTCGTAAATTGCTCAACCAGCTTTCTTATGTCTCGCCTACGCGCGTATATTGGATTATACATAGTCATGACTGTCATACAAATAATTGCAGTAAGTCTCGAATATACATTTAGATTGCATATTACTTGGAAATAAATAAGTAAACGTTTCTCTGGTGGCAATCTACCCTTTCGCAAGTGTAAGGAGACACCATTCTATATTTAGCCCTTTATCGCAAAAGGCAATCTGCACGTGTTTATTGACCACCGTCGCTGGTGGTCTATAATATAGTACTTTATTGACAGTCAATGGCCTACATGTTTCTGTGGTACTTCACATGTGTCTAAAATGCAATGTCTGCTTGCATAAAAATGCAATTCTGAAGTCCATTTATACGTACGACATACGCATGTCTCAGTTTCTATCTATCTCTCTCTCTCTCTCTCTCTCCATTCCTGACTCATGTTATTGTAAAACTCTTGGTGGCAACAAACACCAGACACCTGAAAGACAAGGTTCAAAATCCCAAGCATCCATACGCCTCGGGCGCCTTCACAATTGTCACACAGCTGGTTATCTATCTAGAGATCTGCCTGCCTTCCTTCTCTTGACGACTCACTCACTCCCTCCCTGCACCCCTGCATGCCTCCCTCCCTCCCTCCCACCCACCCACCCCCAACCCACCCTTTCAGGCTTCCGTCTGCTAGAAACACATTCACAATTTGCGTAAATATCGCATCAATTGGGCTATATGCGGTATATTCCTTGTTATATGGGACGCCTACATACGTACACGTCTTTATTATAGCATGACAGTGCTCTAAATACAAGATTTACGTGATATGTATGGCGTAACACACCCTGTCCCCCTTTCATTCCCAGCACAACTCACTCACACCTTGGTTCACGCATAGAAACTCTTTGATAATGTGCGTAAATATCGCATGAATTGGTCAATATGCGGTATATATTTTGATATATGGCACGTATACATACGTACAAGTCTGTATTATAGCATGACAGTGCTCTACGTACAAGATATACGTGATATGTATGGCGTAAACCACACTCTCAGCTCATAAAATGCCGCCAAACCTCCAACACATCTTCATTCCTGCCTACAAATTATCTTATAATTCCCTTATATATTGCAATTTTTGGTCACTATGAGGCATATTCATTGTTATATGGGTGGCCTACACACGTATACATACTCTACATAGCCTAAAAGGGCTCAAAAATGGACATATACGTGATAATACGCCATAACCCACCCCCTCCTCCCTCTCCTTCTATCCCCTGCGCGCGTAAATATTCGGCAGGGAAATCTCGCCGCTCGATGACAATCTAGCCGCGCGGTGCCATTCGCTCCACATTTTTCAACTACGGACCGTTCCCCCACCCCCCCCAGACATTTTTTGGGGGGTCAAATATATATGGGCCGATGCCCGCAAACATTCCCTACACGATGATGTACTTTTTATCGAAATTTGCAATAGGTCCCCAAATCATCATACGTGCGCACAGTCTTACCCTGTAGAAAACCCCCTGTGCGCTGCGGAGAGGTTAAGAGTCTCCCCGCAGTTCCCGGGTTAAGGCCCCATTAACCCGGGAGCTGCGGGGAGACTCTTAAGAGTTCCCCCGGCGGACTGCGGGAAGACTCTCCTGAGTAAGTAAAATTAAAAATCAACTTTTGACATCGAAAAAAATATTTTTTTTTTATTTTTTTTTTTTTATTTTTTTATTTTTTTTTGGCCCCTGGGCCATGCAAAATCTCAGTCCTCTACCTCCCCTCCTTCCCCACTTTCCTCCTATCCTTCAGTTATCACCTATTTTCCCTATTATTCCCTTATTCTGAGGTATATTTTCGTGCTAACATTAGCGAGTTGCAAGCAGGGTGTTGTCATCACTGATGGCAATCGAGTGCAAGAGAGAGAGAGAGAGTATCGATCGACTGTGTCTCAGTGGCCTTGGGGGAAATTGGCGGGAAGGTAGCTTGCCTCACCCATACATTATACAACTCGCGGGCTATATCTCCGATATTGACCATCCAAACGCTGTTTTCACTCGTTTTATTGTTGTTTCAGGTTAATATCTTTATAATCAACCCATAATAGGCGCATATGGATAATTATTAATGCTATTAATGGTACAATGAATATTTTAGTGACGGAAACACCTCAAATACGTCAGCACAGGGGGACGTTTTCAATTACCCCCGTGCGCACTTCAGAGGTTAATTGCTCTTTCCATTCACATATGCATAGCCTACGTGAGTTGCAGTTGGGATGTGTGTACATGCTTAGATTGATATGCAGGATTCGAAGTTGCATAATAAATCGTAGGCAGTGTCCACCATTCTTTAACTGTCTTCGTGGTGCGATGCATAAGGTGTTGATTTTCGGTGTGAGCATCCTGGATTCGAATCCACGGACTGCCACATGTGTTTGTAAATTTCATTAATCGATTTTAGGAGTATAGTTGGTTGTTGGAAGGAACATAATAATTGATATTGGTTCAGGGGTAATTTATCGAGAGGACTTCCCTAGTGGTTAAGGCCCCATTAATTGCTCTTTCCATTCACATATGCATAGCCTACGTGAGTTGCAGTTGGGATGTGTGTACATGCTTAGATTGATATGCAGGATTCGAAGTTGCATAATAAATCGTAGGCAGTGTCCACCATTCTTTAACTGTCTTCGTGGTGCGATGCATAAGGTGTTGATTTTCGGTGTGAGCATCCTGGATTCGAATCCACGGACTGCCACATGTGTTTGTAAATTTCATTAATCGATTTTAGGAGTATAGTTGGTTGTTGGAAGGAACATAATAATTGATATTGGTTCAGGGGTAATTTATCGAGAGGACTTCCCTAGTGGTTAAGGCCCCATTAATTGCTCTTTCCATTCACATATGCATAGCCTACGTGAGTTGCAGTTGGGATGTGTGTACATGCTTAGATTGATATGCAGGATTCGAAGTTGCATAATAAATCGTAGGCAGTGTCCACCATTCTTTAACTGTCTTCGTGGTGCGATGCATAAGGTGTTGATTTTCGGTGTGAGCATCCTGGATTCGAATCCACGGACTGCCACATGTGTTTGTAAATTTCATTAATCGATTTTAGGAGTATAGTTGGTTGTTGGAAGGAACATAATAATTGATATTGGTTCAGGGGTAATTTATCGAGAGGACTTCCCTAGTGGTTAACCCGGCAAGCGCGATAGGCCTCACGGAAGGCTTCCTATAGGGAACGCGATAGGCCTCACGGAAGCAAGACCATAAAAAAAGCTTTCCAAAAAAAAAAAGGGCCTATCAAAACAAAGGAATTTGTCTCTAGGTGAGATAATTCCCCTCCAGTATTCATCCATGTAAATCTCACCCACCCCCCTCCCCTCCTTCCCCACCTTATTCCCCCCTCCCTCCCCTCCTCAATTATCACCTATTTTCCCTCTTATTATCATAATTTATCGGTTATTTTTCTCTCCCGCGATAATGTAGCACAAGTGGGTTGCAGAAAAGATCGATATGTAACACTTAGACACCGGCCCACACCGCCCCGCTCGTCTCAGTTACCTCACAGACAGCGAGAGAGGAGGGTTGCCTGTAGCTCTCTCTCGCCTGACATTACGACCGGGTGGCCAATATCTTCGTTTTTCACCACCCAAATGCTTTTCCCACTTATTTTAGCACTCTTGAAGGTTCATATATACATCATATATGTAAAATAAAAGCATACCGAAAACAAATAATGCTCTATATTGTAAATATAACGAATTCTGTCAGAATCCAAGGCTAGAAATGCACAAATAACTACCCTAGCCCCTAGGTCTATTTAGCGCTTACCGGGTTAAGGCCCCATTAATTGCTCTTTCCATTCACATATGCATAGCCTACATGAGTTGCAGTTGGGATGTGTGTACATGCTTAGATTGATATGCAGGATTCGAAGTTGCATAATAAATCGTAGGCAGTGTCCACCATTCTTTAACTGTCTTTGTGGTGCGATGCATAAGGTGTTGATTTTCGGTGTGAGCATCCTGGATTCGAATCCACGGACTGCCACATGTGTTTGTAAATTTCATTAATCGATTTTAGGAGTATAGTTGGTTGTTGGAAGGAACATAATAATTGATATTGGTTCAGGGGTAATTTATCGAGAGGACTTCCCTAGTGGTTAAGGCCCCATTAATTGCTCTTTCCATTCACATATGCATAGCCTACGTGAGTTGCAGTTGGGATGTGTGTACATGCTTAGATTGATATGCAGGATTCGAAGTTGCATAATAAATCGTAGGCAGTGTCCACCATTCTTTAACTGTCTTCGTGGTGCGATGCATAAGGTGTTGATTTTCGGTGTGAGCATCCTGGATTCGAATCCACGGACTGCCACATGTGTTTGTAAATTTCATTAATCGATTTTAGGAGTATAGTTGGTTGTTGGAAGGAACATAATAATTGTAAGTTTGTGGAAAGCAATTCGAGGGAAGTGAATTCCAAAGAGTAGTAGCTCTGGGGATAAATGAATTCTGATAAGCAGAAGTTCTGCATTGTGAAGGAGAAAGTGTAAATTCATGGGCGCTCTCAGCTGCCCTAGTTCTACAGGGAAAGATGTGGAGAGGCGGCACAATTGAAGCAAGTTCAATTTTGCAAAGTATATCCACTAAATTTATAGGGTTTATATGTGAACATGTAAACTTATAAGTTTTATTTTTCCCCACTTAATTTAAGTGGGGTGCCTCGTTAACTGGCAGATCTGTTCTCAGAATCTCAAAGTTAACACCCTTTTTTATCAAGCAGGCTTCTTTGAAGCACGCTCCTGCTTGTACCCCTTTTTGTATAAGTTGTGCTGTATAAAGTTTATGCGCCAAATATATATCTTTTACAAAGTAAGAATACTATGTGGTTGTTTGATTATCTGCCTTTGCTAGAGTTATGATATGATTACGAATGTCACCCTCCAGTCTTAGATATCAGGCATAATCGTCAATGATGGAGGGGCCACTAATCAATTATAAGTTTGACTCCTGCAAGGAGATAAAGAAAACCTAATATTTAGTAGTGGCCCCGTAATCATTGACGACTGGGGCCCTCCCGACCATCCCCTTCCCATTCGTTGATGTATTAAGGATTTTGGTATACTTGATATGTCAGTGAAGGAAGAATGACGCCCGAGTCAGCGTCTGGTCAAAGATCCACACAAGTACATCCACGAGTATATGGAAAGCTTATGAATAGTTATTCTTATTTTCTTATTGTTTTTTATTTGTTACGAAGTTTTTTCGTAGTGAGAACCCAATTTCATAATGACTGAACCATGAGTGAGGTTGCGTGCGCTCATGATGAAGGCTCCTCAATTTTTTATGCTCTGCGCGGTAGATTCAAAACTACGGCGGATGAGTGTTTGAAGAGAGTGCCTTATGTAATAGGCATAATCGTCAATGATTACGGGGCCACTACTAAATATTAGGTTTTCTTTATCTCCTTGCAGGAGTCAAACCTATAATATCACAGTGTACGGTAGATTTCATACTATGAAATCTACCGTACACCGTGATATATACGCCTATAAAATGAATGGAAACTCGCAAGCAATAAATAATAATATGATTGCAATCGCTTGCAATCAAACTTGCAAGCAATTTCAAAGTCACATGCACATATATATAATTATGTAATATAGGAAGACCAACACCACAATCTTCGTTGCTTGTATTCCCGTAACAAATGTACCGTATGCGCTGACATAGGCCTAGGCCTATACGCCAATAACAAAATGATTGCAATCGCTTGCAACCAAACTTGCAAGCAATTTCAAAGTCACATGCACATATATATAATTATGTAATATAGGAAGACCAACACCACAATCTTCGTTGCTTGTATTCCCGTAACAAATGTACCGTATACGCTGACATAGGCCTAGGCCTATATGCCAATAATAAAATGATTACAATCGCTTGCAATCAAACTTGCAAGCAATTTCAAAGTCACATGCACATATATATAATTATGTAATATAGGAAGACCAACACCACAATCTTCGTTGCTTGTATTCCCGTAACAAATGTACCGTATACGCTGACATAGGCCTAGGCCTATATGCCAATAATAAAATGATTGCAATAGCTTGCAATCAAACTTGCAAGCAATTTCAAAGTCACATGCACATATATATAATTATCTAATATAGGAAGACCAACACCACAATCTTCGTTGCTTGTATTCCCGTAACAAATGTACCGTATACGCTGACATAAGCCTAGGCCTATACGCCAATAATAAAATTATTGCAATCGCTTGCAATCAAACTTGCAAGCAATTTCAAAGTCACATGCACATATATATAATTATGTAATATAGGAAGACCAACACCACAATCTTCGTTGCTTGTATTCCCGTAACAAATGTACCGTATACGCTGACATAGGCCTAGGCCTATACGCCAATAATAAAATTATTGCAATCGCTTGCAATCAAACTTGCAAGCCATTTCAAAGTCACATGCAGATATACTGTATATCCCATATGTATAGGAAGACCAACACCACAATCTTCGTTGCTATAGGAAGACCAACACCACAATCTTCGTTGCTTGTATTCCCGTAAGAAATGTAACCTGACATTACGCCAATAATAACATTATTGTAGGCTAAATCAATCTCTCAAACAATATAAATGTACATTGTACTTACCAACACCCACACCAGTGTGTTCGCCAAGCTCCTCGTCAGCATCTTCAACGTCTACTAGCCCTTAATTGGCGGCGCACGACATATGTCGAGTGAAATAAATGTGGCCTATATAATAATAATAATAATAGTTCTTAAAGCTAGCGCATGCTAAGCCAGCTAAGGATAGCCCAATAAGGCCGATTAGGCGTATTTCCATTGGGGTCCTGTACTACTATCCCATCCCCTTGCTCATGAGGGATGGTAACGACTCAGTGCTTGTGAAAAATCTTTAATGCGCCGAGCGTGGGCGCGATCCCGGGCCTTCTGGGTGGAAGTCCGAGACGCTAGTCACTACACCAGCGAGGTCGCTAATGTCGCCTATGTGGCGGCGCGCGACATCTGTCGAGTTGCTATTTCCCGCCATAAGTTAAGTGGAAAGCAAAACCTAGCGGTCAGGCAGTGTACTACAAGGTCCCACACACACAGCCCCAAATTGTGAGCGTAGCTCAGTACCGCTCTAGCCGCCGTGATGGAGAGACAAGATTTGCCCGTGTCCGAATCGGTGGCTGCCATCCCTAGTACGTCGCGCCGCCCAAGCCGTGAGGACCCGCTCTCCGCCGAGGAGTTAGTTCTGCTGATGAACTCTTCAGCGGTTTCTAAAATGTCGTTGACTGAACCCATGGAAGGGAGACTAGAAGCAAGAAATATCCACGACTTTAAAAGTAAACTGTATAGGCAATATAAACTGAGACAGGAGAACACGAGCACAGCTCAATTCCTATAAACTACAAATAGGTGAATCCACACACACACACACACACACACACAGGGTCAGAACAATACTACACCACCAGTACGGGAGGCACCGTAATAAACATATACATTAGTGTAGAACGAATTCATTTAACCCATTCTGTACTGGTGACATCCTTTTTATTATATTCTGGCAAATAGTGGACAACTTTATTTAGCTTAAGAAGGACGTCTACTAAAAGGCTACAGACTGTCTCAATTAATCCTTTTAGCTATCACATATCCTTCCTAAGCTTCATAAAATCACGTAAATGTGGCTGAAATAAAAAATAAAAGACGTCACCGGTACTGAACGAATTAACAAAACAATCCATATATTTTCCGTTTCATAAGGTTGAAAGATTACAATGCCAGAGACCAGGGGAGGTGTGGTGGAGTGGTCTTGCCACTGGCCTGGTAATCCAGGGGTCCCGGGTTCAAATCCCGATGTATCAATGGGAAGATATTATTGGGATGGAATTTGTGCTGTACCTAGTGTCAGTGCATTACCACAAAGCCCACCGAAACGTCAATAAAATACCCTCATTGTTCCCTGATTAAATAGCACTGTATGAATATTCCCATATTCAAAATATGCTATAGGGGTGCAATGCCTGGTGAGTTATCTGCTCAACAGGTGGCGTTGTGTGTGTGTGTAAGTGTGAGAGTCCGAGTGTAGAGAGTGAGACAGTGAAGCGCGGGAGCGAGATGGCTTCAGAGATGGGGTCGTTTCGGGCCATGAGTGAGCACCGTGCCTCATGTGAGGGCAAGATGGCGGGTGCTCGTTGTGCTCTACGTGCTTCGCGTGTCTCACTCCCTAGACTGGAACAAGACCTCACGGGCTTCACTGTTCATTGTAAAGCGGTGAATGTTAAGGCTCTCAGCCTATGCCCGAGAGGAAGTAAGTTGGAAAAAAAAAAAAAAAAAAAAAAAAAAAAAAAAATGTTAAGGGGAGGTTTAGTTATTCTGGACCCCCTTCTCCTTCATGTTTAGCCCCATTAGTTTTTGAGATTTTAAGACATTTGTTCCATTAATGTTATGATATTAAAACCTTTCGTGCCATTTAAGTTCTATTTATACCTGGCGGGAGATAGTTAGCCTGAAGAAACGGCCTTTGGCCGGGACATTTTTTTTCCACCGAAAAATGTACAAATTTATCTTGAAGGGGGGTCTTGAGGGTATTGTTTAAGCTTGATGGAGGTCTTGGGAGGAAACTAAAAATAATAATAAGTAAATATATGAACCAATAAATTAATTAACCTCCACTTAATTTAAATGAGCAGGGGAGGGGGAGGGATCAAGGAAGTATTTGGAGTATAATGGATGATAAGCGTTTGGGTATAATTGATAAGTGTTTGGGTATAATTGATAAGTGTTTGGGTATAATTGATAAGTGTTTGGGTATAATTGATAAGTGTTTGGGTATAATTGATAAGTGTTTGGGTATAATTGATAAGTGTTTGGGTATAATTGATAAGTGTTTGGGTATAATTGATAAGTGTTTGGGTATAATTGATAAGTGTTTGGAGTATAATTGATAAGTGTTTGGGTATAATTGATAATTGTTTGGGTATAATTGATAAGTGTTTGGGTATAATTGATAAGTGTTTGGGTATAATTGATAAGTGTTTGGGTATAATTGATAAGTGTTTGGGTATAATTGATAAGTGTTTGGGTATAATTGATAAGTGTTTGGGTATAATTGATAAGTGTTTGGGTATAATTGATAAGTGTTTGGAGTATAATTGATAAGTGTTTGGGTATAATTGATAAGTGTTTGGGTATAATTGATAAGTGTTTTGGTATAATTGATAAGTGTTTGGAGTATAATTGATAAGTGTTTGGGTATAATTGATAAGTGTTTGGGTATAATTGATAAGTGTTTGGGTATAATTGATAAGTGTTTGGAGTATAATTGATAAGTGTTTGGGTATAATTGATAAGTGTTTGGGTATAATTGATAAGTGTTTTGGTATAATTGATAAGTGTTTGGAGTATAATTGATAAGTGTTTGGGTATAATTGATAAGTGTTTGGGTATAATTGATAAGTGTTTGGGTATAATTGATAAGTGTTTGGAGTATAATTGATAAGTGTTTGGGTATAATTGATAAGTGTTTGGGTATAATTGATAAGTGTTTTGGTATAATTGATAAGTGTTTGGAGTATAATTGATAAGTGTTTGGGTATAATTGATAAGTGTTTGGGTATAATTGATAAGTGTTTGGGTATAATTGATAAGTGTTTGGAGTATAATTTGTAAGTGTTTGAAGTATAAGTGATAAGTGTTTGGGTATAATTGATAAGTGTTTGGAGTATAATTTGTAAGTGTTTGAAGTATAAGTGATAAGTGTTTGGAGTATAATTGTTATGCCCTGATTTTATACAGGATTAACGATTGATCAAGGTGGGTTCTTCGAGACTGGGATATTGGACTTCCTACAAATACATACACGGAATCAACAGAGGACATATAATATCAGAAGGGGGGTTATAATGCAGCTTTATTCAATACTTCACTAAAAACATAGATAATGAGTTATTACACTTTTAACACATAGGTATTAACCCACTGAACCCCAGCGAGGACAACGTGTCGTCGGCAATGTATGTAACGCTAAACCCCAGCGACGACAACGTGTCGTCACTGGTACTCCGGTCCCAATTACTCCGGTCCTATGGCACCTAGAGGGCTCAGATTTGTATGGGAACTGTGTAAGTATCCCACGCAACCTTGGCGATGGTTGAAAACTCTCAAAGTCTAACCGCGTGCGCGTGAGCGCGCAAAAACATGGTTTTTGGGTGTTTTTGCCTTAAATATTTTACTCTTCTAAAATCCGTTTTCGGGGGCTCCGTAGGACCAATTTTTTATCGTTTTTTTTGTTTTGTGGTTTTTCCTTCATTCCTAACCCATTCGCTATTGTTTCTGGAATAAAAAAAAAATCAAATCCTGCCGGTCCCTGGTGGTACATTTATTTATAACTAGCTGGGGCTCAGTGGGTTAATATATAGGGAGCACAACCTTGGTCTTTCAATTCTTCGAGCACGATCGTGGATCTGGATGGAGTGCACTTTACCACTTTCAACACTCAGGTATTATTCTTCTGAGATGGGTACACTGCGAATATTATAGAATTTCACTCGCGGGGTACTTATTAGGATTTAGAATTATCATATGAGATTAAATGTGTTTACTCTGTGTTCTGTTATTTCTTTAGACGCGTACCTATACTTCGATATTTATTTTCACGGAAACACGTTAGATTAGTTATGCAACAAAATTATATATTTGGTTAACTGTTAATGCACAGTATATGAATTCGTCACTGAGATTATTTACTTTATGACCTATCCCACAAACTCTCGGGATCTCAAAATATCTATACCATAATCTCCAAATAGGGAGCACTCATTATATGGCTGAGGGTAAATATTGTCGCTATAATTATCTCGTAGTATCTTTGCACTGATACCGAAATCGTTGGCAATAGACAGGGAACACTGGTAATATAACCTGAAGTACTCGTCGTAGATAGCAAATAACTAAGGGGGGGGCACAGGTGAACAATCGATCATATAGTACGGTATCTCCGCACTGATTACGGGTTTGACAACCCGTAGGGAAGGAAGGAAAACCTTCTATTTAGGAGTGGTTCCGTAGTCAATGACGAAGAGCCTATACTATATATAGGCTGAGATTCCGGGACCCGTTCGGGATTCCCCGGAGTTCTTATCACAACCGTTGCGTATATAGCATAAAAACAATCCTTGGTTAATACCCATTAAATCTTACCAAGGGCTCATCATTGAAAATGAATACCACTAGAAATCAAATTTTAAAGAAGAATCTATCATTTCAAACCTCCCGGTGCCTCAGCCCTCCAGCTGTGCTGTCGTCATGCTTCCCTTGCACGTGATGCCAGACTTTATAGCGTGTTTACCTGCTTCAAATGTTATATCAAGTTGGGCATGTGCATGGGAAGGGGAAGGTGGGAGGGAACCTTTGCATCATTGACTACGGAACCACTCCTAAATAGAAGGTTTTCCTTCCTTCCCTACGGGTTGTCAAACCCGTAATTTAGTATTGGTTCCTTCGTCAATGACGAAGAGCCTAGAATATCACGACCGGAGGTGGGACATCAGATGCTCAACATATCCAGAGAGAACCAATTAACAGATAGGCTGACACCGGGAGAAATTCAAATTACTGTATTAGAGAAAGAAGAGGCAGGTATACTGGGAAGCCTCATAAAGAAGGAAAGATGGAAGAATAGTCATAACTTAAAATGTGTTGAGGAGAACAAGATGTTAAAATGTGTATGAACGGATGCTTTAATGTCAAAACATCTCATACTATAATGCTCCTGAAGCTGTGCAACAAGTTAGTAAGCACATTTCTTGCTTGCATTGGTATAAAAAAAAAAAAAAAAAAAATTAACTATTTGTTCATACTTTTTCAGTACATACAAACTCGTACTTATTCCTTATGGAAGAAAACTCTTTGTCTTTGTATACTTATTTATGTTCTACATCCCCCCCCCCCCCTTTTATTCCTTTTTGAGATTCCGAAGGAGGAAAGGAGAACCAGACTCATGCAGTACATACAACTCGTACTATTTACTATAGAAGAAAAATCCTTTGTCTTCTTACTTAGTCATGGTGAATAAAACTCTTTCAGTGTGACGCCTATTGCCTGATAGTGGTTACCGACTAGTAGGCCTTCGATTTAGGGTGAAAGATAGGATCGTATTTTTCTCTTAGCCATTTGGCCTGGAAAGCGTCCATAATGCAAAAGTTAGAGAAATCTGAAGGCTTCCAGCTTGGTCCAAGAGGAATTGAGAGATTGGAAATTCCACTGGAGACGGGCACTATAGGCTCAGGCGGTTGTATCCCTCTCTTGTGGGCCAAATTGGCGTAAAGTGACACACTAGACCCTTGTCTGATTGTGCATCTGAGGGTCGTGCCTGGGGGAGGGAACAGGTAGATGGACGACCCTGTGTTCTGTAGCCGACACATACTTTGGCCTATGCATACTTTTGTTTTATATATTTAAAATCACCCATAACATATATATGCAATACAAAGTT
>JBAKBP010030221.1:0-26047 GCA_037953745.1 Lithodes maja | reverse complement strand
GGGTGTATAGGGGTATTGGAGGGGATCTGTCTGATCATTATGTAGTGGTAGCTAAGGTTAGGATACAAAAGAAGTGGGTGAGGAGAGCTGGAGGGAGGCAAGAGGAGGGTGGAATGGTGAGGAGGGTGGAGAGGTTGCACGAGGAGGAAGTCAGGGAGGAGTACAGGAGAGCAGTGGAAAGACGACTACGTGGGTTCGACCTGGAAGTTACGGAGGAAGTGGAGGAGATGAGCAAGGTGTTTAAGGATGAGATCTGTGCAGCATGTGAGGAGGTGTGTGGAGTGAGGAGAAGAGGGAGGGGAGTGAAAGGTACAGCATGGTGGACAGAAGAGGTAAGAATAGCTGTGGAAGAAAAGAAGAAAGCATAGAGAGTGGTTGGGTAGTAGAGGGAATGAAGATTTCAAGAGACAGAAACGAGCGAGGTACTTGGAGAGTAAGAGGGTGGTGAAGAGAGTAGTGAAGGAAAGTAAGAGAAGAGTAGATGAGGAATTTGGAAGGAATCTGAGTGTAAAATGGAGGGAGAGTAAGAAACTGTTCTGGAAAGAAGTCAAGAAAGTTAGGGAAGGTAGCAATGGAAAAAGTAAGGGTGTGAAAGATAAGAATGGGAGAATGCTAGCCGAGAAGCAAGAGAGAGTCGAAAGATGGAGGGAGTACTTCAGTGAGTTGCTAAATGTAAGGAATGAAGAGCCAGCAAACATAGCTGGATATGGTATGGGAGGGAGAAGAAGAGAAGTAGTGGAGGAGGAGGTGGGGATCAGGAGATCAGAAGTGTGGGAAGCCATGAAAAGAGTGAAGTTGGGGAAAGCACCAGGAACAGATGGAGTGTGTGGGGAAAT
Organism: Lithodes maja; assembly: GCA_037953745.1. Lineage (NCBI taxonomy): Eukaryota > Metazoa > Arthropoda > Malacostraca > Decapoda > Lithodidae > Lithodes > Lithodes maja. The sequence continues at coordinate 25,211 of JBAKBP010030221.1, read as the reverse complement.
GTTGAGGTATGGTGGTGAGATAGTGATAGAATGGGTATGGAAAATGTGCAAACTAGCATGGGAGAAGGGGAGTTCACCCGATGACTGGAAGACTGGCATAATAGTCCCCCTATATAAGGGCAAAGGGGAAAGAGGAGTGTGTGGTAACCACCGAGGAATATGTCTTCTAAGCAGGGAAGGTATACAGTTGGGTAGTGATTGAGAGAGTGAGAGTGAGAACGGAGAAATGGATAGGCGACGAGCAGGGAGGTTTTAGGAAGGGAAGAGGATGTGTAGATCATATTTTTACCCTGAATTGTGTTGTGGAGAAGTATCTGGAGAAGAAACAAAAGGTGTATGTTGCCTTTATGGACTTGGAGAAGGCCTATGACAGAGTGGATAGAGAAGGTTTGTGGAAAGTACTTAGAATATACGGAGTAGAGGGCAAGTTGCTGAAAGCAGTGAAGAGCATGTATGAGGGTGCAAAGGCAGCAGTACGTGTGGAGAGTGAGCAGAGCGAGTTCTTTGACCTGAATGTTGGTTTGAAACAGGGGTGTGTGATGTCCCCGTGGTTGTTTACTGTATATATCGATGGAGTCATGAAAGAAATACTATCAAGAGCAGTGGATGTTGGTGTATTGCTGAAAAGGGAGGGAATTGAGTGGAAGCTACCTATACTGCTGTTTGCGGATGATACAGTTCTGATGAGTGATAAGGAATGGGAGTTGCAGGGTCTGGTAAATGAGTTTGGAACAGGGTGCGAAAAACGGAATTTGAAGGTAAATGCGGGGAAGAGCAAGGTTATGGTCTTCGAAAGGGGTGAAGTCACAGAGTGTGAGGTGAAGCTGAACGGTCAGGCTATGGAGATTGTCAACTCTTTTAAGTATCTGGGCAGTGTGTTGAGTAAAGATGGGACTATGGATGAAGAAGTGCGGGAGAGGGTACAACAGGGGAAGAGGGTTGTAGGAACGCTAAAAGCCAGTAACAAGAAATAGGGTGGTCAGTATGGAAGTGAAGAAGTCCTTGCATGACAGTGTGGTAATCCCGACACTGACTTACGGAAGCGAAGCATGGACGTTGGTTGAGAGACTCAGACCAAGAGTGAGAGCAGTGGAAATGAATTACTTAAGGAGTGCGTGCGGAGTTACATGGAGGGATAGACAGACTAATGAGGAAGTAAGAAGGAGGTGTGGTGTGGAGGTAGATGTGCTGGAAAGTGTGAAAAGGAACAACTTGAGATGGTTCGGCCATATGGAACGTATGGAAAGCGAGAGAATGACTAAGAGGGTGTACGAGAGCGAGGTGGAGGGGCAGAGAGAGAGAGGTAGACCGAATCAGAGGTGGAAGGATGAAGTGAGGAAGTACATGAACGAAGGCGGTGCTGGTTGGGGGGAGGGGCATCGACTGACTGGGGACAGAGGTGCATGGGGCGGTTCGTTCGTGGCCACCCCTTCGGGGATCACGGCGTCAGGCAATAGATAGATAGATAGATAGATAAGGAGGACATTTGTGTCACTTGACGAAGAAATATTCAGGAATCTCTATACAGCGCTGGTTAGGCCGCACCTGGAATATGCGAACCAGGTGTGGGCTCCATATATGGTAAAGGATATAGAAGCAGTGGAGAAAGTGCAGAGGAGAGCTAGCAATCTAGTACCAACGTTGAAGAACGCAGGCTATGAGCAGAGGTTGAGGACACTGGGACTTCCGACACTGGCATATAGGAGAAAGAGAGGGGATATGATAGAGACTTTTAAGATAGTGTCAGGAAAGTATGATAAGGATGTGTGTGAAGGTATCTTCTTGATGCGGGAGGGAACAAGAACGAGAGGACACTCTAAGAAAATTTACAAAGAAAGAAATAGGCTTGAAAAGGCAAAGAACTCATTTTGTGATAGTGGTAAATGAGTGGAACGCGCTGCCCCAGTATGTAGTCGATTCCGAATCAATAAGGAAGTTTGAAAGTAATCTTGATAAAGCATGGGGAAGACAAGATTTGAAGTTTGATTATAAAGCAAAACTACAGAATAGTAAAAATGTTGCGTCTGCTGCCGCCGCCGCCTACACCATGAACGACCGCAGCAGTGCAAGTACTGGCACTGAGCTGGATACAGAGGCCTAGTTTGCCTTTTTCCAGAGGATCTACTGTAAGAAACTGTAAGAAATGAGTACCAGTAACCCTAAGAAGCAGGCCTATCCTATTGAATTTGCTTTTTATCTTTGTCAGAGTTCTAAGCATGCCTGGTTTAAATGTACCAAATATCCCAATAATGAGGCTAAGATAGGTAGAGCTAAGATGTTGAAATGATGTGCTGGATGCCTCTAAGGATCATGGGGGGTGCGGTTGTATAAATGAAAACTTGAAACCTTGTAGCAATTGTCAGGGTAGACATTTCCGCGCACTATGCTCCCATGGGAATGAGTCCTTAAGAGTCAATACCAACACTGTTGCTAGTCCTGAACCTTCCCCTACCTTCACGACGATGTCTGTAGTGTCAGAGAGAGAAACTGTGATTTGCCTACAATAATGATACCAGTCAATAGTAATAATGGAGTTCATAATATGCGTGCATTGCTGGATCAATGTTCCCAATGCATTTTGTTCTGCGGTCTTCTCTACCGTCAGTACAATATGTAGTATCGGGAAGAGAAACATTGAAACTGTAAGGGTTTACGGGAGCCCAGCACGAACAGGTGTATGAGGTAGTCACTCTGCAGTACAAGGACAAAGATAGGTTATCCTCAATTAATGCTGTAGTGGTAGATGCCTTACCCCAATATTGAATCTCCCAGGGTATCAAGGGCGTATTTAATAAATTGCAAGGTTCAGGATATAGGTTAGCGGCTGCTTGTCTAAGTAGCGAAGCTAATCTTGAAATACTGATAGGTGCAGACTACTACTATGACATAATGTAGCCAGAATATAAGAGGGAGGGTAACCTTATTCTTTTTCCCACCAAATTTGAGTTGGACTTAATGAGTGGGTCATACCGAGATTGGGTAGCCAGCACAACTGTTGATGTGGTAACAGTGTTGAAAGTTGCAGTTAATAGTACAATTAAGTGAGATATTACAGAACAAAGAAATCAAACCATGTATAAATGACGTGAGCAAACTGTGGGAAATGGACAGCATTGGAATTATGCCTAATGTGTTGGATGAAGAGGCTAAAGATACTTTGAAAATTTATGAAGAGTCGGTTTCCTACATACCATAAGTGAATCAATACAGCGTACGTTTGTCATGGAGAAATAATAAGAGCGATTTACTAAGTAACTATGGTCTCGCACTGGGTAGAGTTCGGAGTTTGCAAAAGACATTAATCACGCAGCCTGAATTCTGTCTGCAATACACTAGAGTAGCGAAAGAGCAAGTACAGTAGAACGCGGGTTTGTTGAATCTATCGATGAGGAGATAGACACAGATTCTCCTACGCATTATCTCGCACATCATGGGGTTGAATGCGATAGCATTACTACACCAATTAGGATCGTGTTTGACTGTTCAGGGAAAACATCGCCTTCAGCGGTGAGCTTGAATGACTGTTTATATACCGGTCTTTTGCTAATTCCAGACCTAGCTAAGGTGATGTTACGTTTCCGCTGCAAGCCTATCGCGTTCATCAGTGATATCGAGAAGGCGTTTCTCATGTTACAATTAGATTGACAAGATAGAGATAGTGCTCAATTTCTGTGGCCTCGCGATCATTTTGACTTAAACTCGCCCAGTGACATATTCCGGTTCAAAGTCGTTCTATTCGGCGCTACCTGCTCTCAATTTCTTTTGAATGCCACTACAGTATTTTGAAGCATTTGTCATTGATTAATGATAAAGAACTTGTTGATAAGATAAAAGGGGGTCTTTATATAGATAACGTTCAGTGCACGTCCGACACAGAGAGAGAACTACTATCTAGCTATTGGTCATTTCAGCACACTTTCGCGTCGGCACACCTTTATTTGCAAGAGTGGGTAACCAATAGCCCCTTAATGAGCGATGTAATTGAGCAGGATAGAGTTATGGCAACTGACCAAACTGTTCACAAGTAATTAGGTATGAGATGGTATCCCGGACCTGATCTTCTGGCTTTTGGACAGCGTACATATACCTCTGATGGTGTGCCTACTAAGCGTCAATGTTTGAGCCTCGCCGCGCAATTGTTTGATCCACTCCGTATACTATTGCCAGTTAGTGTTAGGTCACGATTGTTCCTACAGATTCTGTGGCGCACGAAGATCGGTTGGAATGAGAAGATCCCTCCTGATTTGATACCAATCTGGCAGTCTTTGATGTTTTTTTTTTTTTTTTTTTTTTTCTATGTGATTGAGGGAGGCAAAAGGCATAACTGCCTATAGCGAGTGCCTCCCCCATAGTTGAAAGAGTGACAGGGCCAAAATCAAGGGACGTTCGAGCCAAAATGCCTGGACACACGGAGTTTGAAGCAATTTAAGTCATAGGAAGAGGGAAAGACTGATTCTGGGAGAGAGTTCCAGAGCTCAGATGTTGAGTAGAAGAAAGTTTGAGAGTAACGTTTCACTCTTGGGTTGGAGAGTTGCACAGAGTAGGGGTGGGATTGAGTTGCAAGACGGGTACCACGTGCCCTACGTAAAGGAGGTGGTATGCACTGGGATAGCTCTGAGGAACACTGATTATTATAGTAGCGATAGAATAGCGAGAGAGATGCAACATTGCGGCGGAGAGAGAGAGATTGCAGAGAGTTGGTGAGTGGACGGGAGTTAATGATACGAAAGGCCTTCCTTTCAACTTTGTCTAGGAGAGCGGTGTGAGAGGAACCTCCCCACACATGTGAACAATACTCAATACAAGGGCGCACTATGCCCCTGTACAGAGCAAGAAGCTGTGCAGGGGAAAAGAACCCCCTAAGGCGGTTGAGCACACCCAGCTTCTGGGAGGCTGCCTTAGCAAGACTGGTAGACTTGAATCGCTGTCAGCACATAAGTTTCCCACGACAAATCATCTCAAATAATGCAGTGATTTTGCACGCGTTTTGTGACGCTAGTAATTCAGCATATGGCGCTGTAATGTACCTTTCTGATGGATGCCATAGTGCTATAGTAGCTGCCAAGGCTCGTGTAGCACCCATCAAGAAAGTGACAGTGCTCAAGTTGGAATTGACAGCCGCATTATTAGCCGCACGTCTTAGCCACTTTGTCATGGAAGCCCTTTCGAATTATCATCTGTTCAGTTCAGTGTATTTGTGGTCCGATAGTCAGATTGCGATCGCATGGTTGCGCAGTCAGAAAGTGTTACCAGTGTATGTTAGTAACAGAGTGAATGAGATTTATGGACTACTACCCAATACTATAATTAAATATGTGTGCTCAAAGGATAATCTGAGTGACCTTTTAACTACGGTAGAGGTATTTCTGCTAAACAGTTGTCAGATTCTTCGTTGTGGTGTCAGGGGCCTTCGTGGCTCACATCACAAGAATGGCCAGAGGATCCGGCGACGGCTGAACCAGATCAGGTTAACATTCCTGTAGAAATTCCAGTAAATTCAACAGCCACGGCAGTGGTCACTCAGGATATAGATAGCTTCACGGTACTTTGGGATAGAGTTAGTAGCTATGATAAGGCAGCAAGAGTAGTTGCCTGGGTGTATTGTTATGTATATAATTTGCGGCAAAAGGTCAGGAAAATTAGCTTAACCTATAAATGGCGAGCTGTGTGTATTGAACACCACTGTTCTGGGCGACGATATTAGGCTCCATTCATGCCTATAATCGTCATTTTACGATAAATATCGTTATTACTTATTCATATGCACCTATTTTACCTTCGCTATGAAGATAGTAACCTGTAACAACAATAAAACAAGTGGGAATAAGGTTTTTATGGTCAAAATCGCAAATAAACATGGAGCAGCCCATTCATGAATTGTGGAGCAAAGTGAAGTAGCCCCTTGAGGCCTCAAGCCTTACTGACTCACTCACTCGCACTCTCCCTTACGCAACACACTCGCTAGTCACATGACCACCATAGAACCGGCTTGGAGATGCTTACACGAAAATATACCAACGAATTAGGGAATAATAGGGAAAATAGGTGATAATTGAAGGGGGGAGGGGAAAGGGGGGAAGGAGGGGATGTGGAGGAGTGATATGAAGTATAGAGGGGAAAAATAAAAAAATTTAAGTGCTACTGGGGCCTTTTAAAATATTTTTTTTAGGCCTTCCCTCTTAAGAGCTTTGCCGCTGTTGCCCAGTAAAACTTCTTAAGAGCTTTCTTGCCGTTGCCGGGTTAAGAGTCACGCCTACCTTATCAATTAATGAAATGCGCGCTACCGAGACTTTAATAATTAAGCTAGTACAAAGGGAATATTTTAAGAGAGAACGGGACGCTTTAAAAGACGCATCTGAAAAACTACCTAGTACTGAACCAATATCATGAGGCAATTAGGATTGTATATGGATTATGGTGTAATTAGGTGTAAGGGTAAGTTCCAGTTAGCATCTATCCGCGATGACAGTAAATATCCCATATTATTACTATCGAAGCATCCGATGACCTCATTGAAGGTCACACAATATGTTGTCACTATGGCGTGGGGCACTTGGTATCCTAGAAGTGGTGGATTCCCCAAATGCGGCAGATGGTCAAAACAGTACTGAGAAGATGCGTAGTTTGTAAAAGATTTCAAGGTAAACATTATTCTCCTAAAAATGCACCTCCCTTGCCTAGCTTCTGAGTTACACCCAGTGATCCCTTTTCGGTAACCAGTGTAGATTATTCCGGTGCCTTGCAAGTGAAAGATAATCCCACCATGAAAGCATATATAGTTTTATTTACTTGGGCCATTACCAGAGCTATACATTTAGAAGTACTGTAGTTACAAATTTATCTTGTGAAAGTTTTATGAATGCATTCCGTAAATTTGTGAGCAAACAAGGCTTTCTGCAATTGATTTTAAGTGATAACGCGAGTACATTCCAAAGTGTAGCTAAACTCTTGACCGAGATTTCGGAAGATCCGGTGGTTCAGAGCTATATTCTAGAGCATCAATGTGAGTGGTGCTTTATCCCCGTCAGAGCTCCATGGTTTGGTGCAATATGGGAGCGATTAATAGGGATAGTGAAAGCCGGTTTGAAAAAGATCCTTGGTAGAGCTTTGGTCGCATTAGAGGAATTACAAACTATACTTTGTGAAGTTGAAGCCTGCGTTAATGACCGACCATTAAGCTATGTATCTGGTGATATAGATGATACAAACCCCATCACTCCTTCTGATATGCTGAGAGGTAAACTATTGTTGACGTTTCCAAAAGAGGCAATAAGGGATGATGAATTAACGGATCCCTCATTTCAGCGTAATAAGAATTTAACTGCGAGGTATTACTACATAAATAAACTGTCTAAAGATATGTGGAAATGCTGGCAATCAGAATATCTTTTAGGATTGAGAGAGACTCGATCATAAATGTCACTTGCAGTCACAGGGTAAATCATGGCCAGACCTATGTGATATAGTGTTAATACATGATGATGGTCCTCGGATAATGTGGAAACGGGAAGATCACTGGACTAGAGGCAGGTATTGATGGAATTATAGGTTTGAGTCCCGGAGGGAAGAAGGATAACCTAATATTTAATAGTGGCCCCGGAATCATTGACGATATGCCTTAAACAGTAATGGCACTCTTTAAACCCCAGAGTCAGCTGTTCAAATTACCCGCCTGGAGTGCAAGAGACCAAACATCGTAAGCGTACGATCATAATCACTTACAGAATCGTCCTTAACCTGGGAGCTGCGGGGAGACTCTTAAGAGTTCCCCTGGCGGACTGCGGGAAGACTCTTGAGAGTAAGTAAAATAAAAAATCAACTTTTGACATCGAAAAAAAAAAAAATTGTTTTATTTTTATTTTTTTATTTTTTTATTTTTTTTTGGCCCCTGGGCCATGCAAAATCTCAGTCCTCTACCTCCCCTCCTTCCCCACTTTCCTCCTCTCCTTCAGTTATCACCTATTTTCCCTATTATTCCCTTATTCTGAGGTATATTTTCGTGCTAACATTAGCGAGTTGCAAGCAGGGTGTTGTCATCACTGATGGCAAGCGAGTGCAAGAGAGAGAGAGAGAGTATCGATCGACTGTGTCTCAGTGGCCTTGGGGGAAATTGGCGGGAAAGCAGTTTGCCTCACCCATACATTATACAACTCGCGGGCTATATCTCCGATTTTGACCATCCAAACGCTGTTTTCACTCGTTTTATTGTTGTTTCAGGTTAATACCTTTATAATCAACCCATAATAGGCGCATATGGATAATTATTAATGCTATTAATGGTACAATGAATATTTTAGTGACGGAAACACCTCAAATACGTCAGCACAGGGGGACGTTTTCAATTACCCCCATGCGCACTTGTTAGGTTAATACTCCTTATGATGCAGAATTGCAGATGCTCACTACGAAAAAAAAATAATAGTAATAATAATAATAAAAAGAAAAAAGATTAGAACTACTAATCTGCTATACTTCCCATCGTGTGGATGTTGATAGCGTGGGTTCGCCCAAAGACGCTGAAGCGCCATTCTCCCTTCACTGACATATCAAGATGACCGAGAAACATCAGAACGAATGGGAAAGGGATGGAAGGGAGGGCAGGAATCGTCAATGATTCCGGGGCCACTACTAAATTTTAGGTTTTCCTTCATCCCTCCGGGACTCAAACCTATAATTTATTAGTAGCCCCTCCATCATTGACGATATGCCTGATATCTCAAGTCTGGAGGGGGACATTCGTGACAAATATCAAACCACTAACAAACCAACAGTAGGGTGAAAATAAACCCAGATATAGAGCTCTAACTTTTCTTTATTTTGTATACAAAATACATTAACAAACTTGTAAAAAGAGGTTCAGGTAGCGTACTTAAAGATATACCTGTGTACAACAGTTTCTGAAATCCTAGGATAGGGATTGTAGAAACGTTGCATGACATATAAACCTATTGATTTTATGTAGGCTACAAAACAGATCACTTATATTATGTAACGAGTACCTGTACTGTTGACCCATAAAAAGCCTGGTTGTTGAGGTTGTGCTACCCTCATAAACTTAAGTAAAGCCTGCACTGGGCACAAAATGTGATGCGTATGTCCACGTTTCAGTGCCGGGACTGTAAATTCTGAAAACACATGATCACAATGTTCATTCTTTGCTATGAACGTGGGAGACGGAGCGATTTGTAAGTGTTCATTCAGTCTCCCAAACCTGAGGCAATTAGGTTCGTTGCTCATCGCCGCCAGCTCCGATACTCTGTTTCCTGTCGCCAAAGCCATAAGGAACACAGCCTTCTTTAATAATGAGTCAAAGTCCGGCGCATGATTATACAGTATTTGCGCGAATGAAGCTGAGATAAAGCTTTGTCCAGCGACCAGGTAGGCATGAGATGATGTGGTGGTGGGCGCAGTTTAAAACATGCCCTCATGAACCCTTTTTCCTCTGCCTGCGGCATGGATAGACCAGTAAGGTCGTAAAAGGGGTTTCTAATGGCAGACAAGTGATTTTTGAGTGTAACTACAGAAAAGCGCTTTTGTTCAAACAAAATTAAAATAATAATATAATAATAATAATAGTCTAAGTACTTAAACACCAAAGCTACTGATGAGTCTGTTTGCGCTGTTTCCACTATCCAGGTTGTGAATGTTTTCCAATGTGATTGGTTGTTGTTGTTGTTGTTGTTCCCCAAGCTGCCTGGCCGAACAGCCCCAAGGCCCCGAGCAAGGCCAAGGCCATAACCGAGTGCCCCCACAGAACCCTCCCTGCCGACCACAATAAAGCCTGGGTGACCGAAGTCAGTCCATGGCGGGGAGCTGAGGAGGGTGCGGAAACGCCCGGGAAACCAAAGTCCCACCCAGGGCCCTGTGCCCCTCAGCAATTATGAAGAGAAAGTTGAGGGGCAAAGGAAAAATGTGACGCTTTGGCTTCCAATCTTGGTAGATTGGGAGGTCAATCCACGGATGAGACGCTGTCACTTGAGATCTAGAAAATATATAAGTAAAAGGAACAGTCAGAGTAAGCTATGGGTATGGCAGAGATCGCTCAGTTCTCACTCTGATAGACCAGCCCATCACCATGTGATTGGTATTGCCTCCTCGTAGACATAGTATACTGATTAAGAAATATATTTGTCACACTCTCTCCATACTGAGTTAGCCATTTGGCATTTTGAATGTCCAGAAGGCAAAAGTCAGCGAGGTCTCTAGGTTGCCAATTGTCTCCAAGTGGAAGTACGAGACCCGGGAGTGACACCGGGTTCTCGCACCACGTTTTCAATTGGTGGTACCACACCTGAGCCGGCCAAAGTGGCGCGATCATCGAGACTAAGCCCCGGTAACCCCGTAGTTTGTGAACTACTTGACACATGAGTGAAGCGTCTGGAGGCAAAAAAAGATAGATGGAATTCCATTTGTTCCAGTCCTCCAACAATGCGTTTGGACCCCCCCGCCGAAGTCATTTCCCGGCGGGTTAGGAAGAGAAGGAGTCTGTGGTTTCCCTCGGACGCGAATAGATCCACTTGTGGACGGTATGGCTCTGCAATCATCTCGTTGAAGATGTTTTGCTTGAGTGCCCATTCTACTGTGGTGCTCTGTCTCCGAGACAGAGCGTCTGCCCAGACGTTCGCCACGCCCGGGAGGTAAGATACATGTAGATGAATCTACAATCTGTTCCGACAATTCTAGTAACTTCCGAGACCTCGTTGACACTTGCTTTTGAATGCAGTGTACCGCGTTCAAATTGTCCATTCGAAAGGCAATTGACTTCCCCTGTAACGAAGAGCTGTGAGTTAGAAGGAAAAATAAAGGGACTAGAAGCTCTTGTTTGTTGATATGAAAGTTCTCGTCTTGGGACCACAGACCTTGACCCTGATGTCCTAGGTTCGACTGATATCCCCAGCCTATTGTCCCTGAAGCATCTGTGTCTGTCCATACTGTAGGTGGGGGAGAAACCCACGTCATTATTGAGTGCAATGTTTCCTTCTTTGCCCAGGCCGACAGTAAGTTGTGAATTAATGGAGGAATGGTCCATAATTTTCCCTCCGGCAAGAGTGGGATTTTTTTTTTACCTGCCAAGATTAATCTCTTTACTTTCAACCGGCCCAACTTCACAGTTAGTTGAATCCAATTGAGAGAACCGACCAGGGACTGCCACGTTCTCCTCGTCGTGTTTAGACTGTAGCGAAACCGAAACACTTTCCTGCGAAATCTGTTGCGGTTGTCCACACTCTGACTGAGAGTAAGATTGGCTGTGTCCCAGACCAGCCCTATCCACTAAATTACCCGTGTGGGAACAAGGAGAGACTTAGCCAAGTTGACCTTGAACCCTAGGGTTTGTACATGATTTATCACTTGATTTACCTGGATATGACATAAACTCTCTGACTCTGCCACTACTAGCCAGTCGTCTAGGTACCACAACACCTTGATCCCCTAAGCTAACATTGGCATAAGGACCTGCCGGACTAATTTTGTGAAAATTCTCGGTGCCAGGTTCAAACCGAATGGCAATCTCTGAAAGACATAAGTCTCTTGCTTGATCCTCAAGGCGAGGAATTTTTGGAACCTTTTGTTTATGGGGACATGCCAGTAGGCGTCTTTCAGGTCTAGTGAGCACATCCAGCCTTGCGGCGGGAGTGTGAGCCTGATTTAATTCGGTGAGCATCCTGAAGGGTAAATTGTGAATATGTGTGTTCAGACACGAGAGATCTACTACTGGTCGCATCTGTTCACTGTCCCTCTTTGGCACTAGAAAAAGTCTGGAAGTGAAAACGTGGGAAGTTGGATCGACTAGGACAATGACATGCTTGGTAATCTTTTCTTGGACTAGTGACTCCACCTCTAAAGAAACATGATTGAATTCTCGAGTTTGACGTAAACGAGGTCGCCGGAGCCACCTCCAAGTGATTCCTTTGCTTACCACTGTCCGAGCCCAAGTCCGCCGGGGCCAGGCCCTGCGACATGCTTGGAATGACCCAGTCGCTTGACTGGGCTTGTCCGGCAGAACTACTCTTGAATCCAACTCGCCTGTGGTAGGCCCAGGGAGAGAGAGAGTTTGATTGACTAGTTTTTTGGTGGTGGTGGGGCAGAGGTAGACGGCTGACTAGGTTTGGCAGATGTCGTTCCCTGCTGAGGCTTGTGTTGTGACTTACCCCTGTTATTCCACTTGCCTGCTTGTTTACCCTGGTTTTGCTTGTGCTGAGTACCTCCCTGCTGTTGGGGAGACCTGGAGTCCTGAAAGGACTGTTTAGCACCGGTAGATTGAGACTTACCTCCATCTTTTGGTTTAGAGTATGGTTTCTTGAAAGACTCCTTCTTAGGCTGGGAGGTACTCATCTTCAAGCTATCTACCATATTTTATACTGCCCTCCATGTGTTTAAGTTTAGCAAAGAGGAAGTTAAGACAGGGGAAAGTGTTGTCTGGCAACCAATGTCTTCCGGTAACTTCTTCACTATGTACACCCGTAAGTCCTGGCGTGCACGAACAGCCTTCATTAAGGATATTCTGATATCACCTAGGGACTCTATTGAATTTTGCAATAGAAGCCGCCGGGACAGTTCCGTGGCCTTCGGTACATTTTGATCAGAGATGGCTGTTATAGTCCTCGTGAGTGACTGGGCTATTTGGCGACTTAAGAGGAATAGTGAGAAAAGTCTATATGCTTTGTATCACAATTTGAAATCTCTGTCTAAGTGGGCTGGAGGGGGAGTTTAAAAAGGTTCCTGTAATTCATAAAGGGACAGTTTGGGGGCCGCCAGGAAATCAAACAAAGCAGGGGACACCCCTCCAGTCTTATTAATGGGTAATGAGTACCATGAATGGGTTTCCTGAGGAATTTGGTGGGAGGATTTTGAGGTAATGGTAGCTGCAAATTGTTGCGCCTCAGCTTCCCAGTCCACCCACGGGCCCACACCTACCTGCCCCACTTGCAGGACTGGGTTGTGACTCTGATCGAGCACCGGGATTGTATCCAATTCCGGTGTCAGCGAGTTGTTGTTGTTGTTGTTCCCCAGACTGTCTGGCCGAACAGCCCCAAGGTCTCGAGCAAGGCCAAGGCCATAAACGAGCGCCCCCACAAAATCCTCCCTGCTTACCACTAACAAAGCCCGGGTGACCGAAGCCACTCTAAGGCAGGGAGCTGAGGAGGGTGCGGAAACGCCCGGGAAAACCAAAGCCCCACCCAAGGCCCTGTGCCCCTCAGCAATTATGAAGGGAAAGTTGAGGGGGTAAAGGAAAAATGTGACACTTTGGCTCCCAATCTGCCAACTTCTGTCAGCGAGTTGAGTGACTTTATGTCATTCACGCCGTCAGATCGTGACCAGTCCGCAAAAAGTCGTGGAGCCGAGGCAGGAGGTAATGCAGGATTAGCAGAGTATACAAAGAAGTCAGAGGCATATACATTAGGTATAGCCTTAATTGTAATATCCAATAGTTGGCCTTGCGCATCTTTGGCTCTAAGTTTCTTGCTCCTACTCACTTCAATGGTCCAGTCACTAGGGACCGGAAGCTCCCCCGATACCATCGTTTGTGCCATATGTGGGTTCTGTGCGATAGCTGGTACCCATGAACAGTCTGGCCCGTACAAGAGAGGCATAGAGCCTCTCCTCTGTGGGATCGAGAGGAGGAGGAGTAATGTCCGTGATCACCCGAACATTTGTGGTTGTCAAGGAGGCGGGCACTGTCTTGCCACTTGCCATGATATTCGCCAGATTGACGGTAAGGGGAGGAAATGATTTATTGGAAGGCTTAACTCTGGTCGGTTCTAATCTTACAGTTTCTTACAGTAGATCCTCTGGAAAAAGGCAACTAGGCCTGTGTATCCAGCTCAGTGCCAGTACTTGCACTGCTGCTGTCGTTCAGGGTGTTGGCGGCGGTGGTAGCAGATGCAACATTTTTACTATTTTGTATTTTTGCTTTATAGTCAAACTTCAAATCTTGTCTTCCCCATGCTTTATCAAGATTACTTTCAAACTTCCTTATTGATTCGGAATCGACTACATACTGGGGCAGTGCGTTCCACTCATTTACCACTCTATCACAAAATTAGTTCTTTGCCTTTTCAAGCCTATTTCTTTCTTTGTAGATTTTCTTAGAGTGTCCTCTCGTTCTTGTTCCCTCCCGCATCAAGAAGATACCTTCACACACATCCTCATCATACATTCCTGACACTATCTTAAAAGTCTTTATCATATCCCCTCTCTTTCTCCTATATGCCAGTGTCGGAAATCCCAGTGTCCTCAACCTCTGCTCATAGCCCGCATTCTTCAACGTTGGTAATAGCTTGCTAGCTCTCCTCTGCACTTTCTCCACTGCTTCTATAATCCTTTACCATATATGGAGCCCACACCTGGTTCGCATATTCCAGGTGCGGCCTAACCAGCGCTGTATAGAGATTCCTGAATATATCTTCGTCAAGTGACACAAATGTCCTCCTTATCAGCCCTACAATTCTATTGGCTTTGTTTATCTTTTCCGCTAAATGTTCTGAGAAATTTAACCTATTGTCTATCACTACTCCTACTGTATATCCTTTTCTGCATTAACTTCCTCCATCGCTTCATACATACTGTATCCTACCTTGTCTATCTTGCTTGTCCCAATCCGCATGTACTTGCATTTTTTTGGATGAAAAGGCATTAACCAATGTTCAGACCATCCCTTCATGCCCTCCACATCTCCTTGAAGCAGACCCACATCTTCCTTACTCCTCACTCTTCTATACAGCTTAGTGTCATCCGCATACAGGTATATCTTATTTCCATTAGTTATAACTTCAGGTAAGTCGTTGATAAATATAACGAACAGTAGTGGTCCCAACACAGATCCCTGAGGTACCCCACTTGTAATTTCCCTCCTCCCCGAGCCTAATATATTGGTGGCTCCTTAAGTCATTGACGTAAGCGCCTATGATAATATGGCCTCGTTCCGGGCTCCTCAGAGCCCGGGCTAACCTCGATTACGACGGTCGAGAACCAAGATCGTCTTAGGGGATACCCCTTAATCATTCCTAAGGTACGTCATTGAGATGGAGCCACTGAAAAGTAAAAAGAAAAAGAAAAAAATTAACACAGTTTGAACACCGAGCCTCAGCGCATTCCGATCTTCCTCAGTTTCCCATGAACGTGACTCATACCTACTCCTGCCCAGGAGCGATCTCTCTCGACCGCCGACCAACAGGAAACTTTGCTCCCTTATTCAGTTTCCATAGCCCCTCTTAATTAAGAAGGACCTAAAGGAATCTAAGGGGTACTTATTAAACCACCCGGGATTCCCACTCTGGCGACCGATAGTAACCTTGTCAATAGTCCAGGATGGTCACACTACTCTGGCTATCATTAGACAACTTTATACAGCTTAGGAAGCACCTAAAGGAATCTAATCTAAGGGGTACTAATGAAGGGGGGATGGTTCACTTTTGGGGCAATTTTTGCATGTATTCATAATTTTTCTAGTTTCATCACTAGACCTCTATCAAATAAAAAAAAAAAAAAAATCCATTAGATCCCCCTTCTAGATTATTTTGTACATTTTTCGGTAGAAAAAAAAAAAAACGGCCGAAGGCCGGTTCTTCCAATATTACAGGCTCACTATCGTTCGCCAGGGAAAACATTGACACCTAAATAGCACGAAAGGTATAATATTGACGAAGAAATGGGGCGAAAGGTCTTAAAATCGACTAACTAATGGGACAAACATCATAAAATCTGAAAACTATTGGGGCTAAACATGAGGGAGAAAGTGGTCCAGAAAAGCGTCCCATGTCCCCTTAACCTCTGAAGTGCGCACGGGGGTAATTGAAAACCTCCCCCTGTGCTGACGTATTTGAGGTGTTTCCGTCACTAAAATATTCATTGTACCATTAATAGCATTAATAATTATCCATATGCGCCTATTATGGGTTCATTATAAAGGTATTAACCTGAAACAACAATAAAACGAGTGAAAACAGCGTTTGGATGGTCAAAATCGGAGATATAGCCCGCGAGTTGTATAATGTATGGGTGAGGCAAGCTACCTTCCCGCCAATTTTCCCCAAGGCCACTGCGACACAGTCGATCGATACTCTCTCTCTCTCTCTCTTGCACTCGATTGCCATCAGTGATGACAACACCCTGCTTGCAACTCGCTAATGTTAGCACGAAAATATACCTCAGAATAAGGGAATAATAGGGAAAATAGGTGATAACTGAGGGATAGGAGGAAAGTGGGGAAGGAGGGGAGGTAGAGGACTGAAATTTTGCATGGCCCAGGGGCCAAACAAAAATAAAAAAATAAAAAAATAAAAATAATTTTTTTTTTTTTTTTCGATGTCAAAAGTTGATTTTTAATTTTACTTACTCAGGAGAGTCTTCCCGCAGTCCGCCGGGGGAACTCTTAAGAGTCTTCCCGCAGCTCCCGGGTTAAAGGGGGGGGGGGGTCTAGGGGGTGTTTTTCTAAGCTTGATATGGAGGTCTAGGGAGGAAACTAAAAAAATATATGAATAAATTAATTAATAGATCAAACAAACGGCCAGCCTCCCCTTAACATTAATCAAGGATTGTAAATAGTATAAGGATGGGGCACTGAGAGTTAATTTTGTTTATTGACCGGGCTCGCCGCGACGGTAGCACCTCTAGCGGCCGATACGAAACACTACTCTTGCTGGCGTACACTTCATCTCAATAACCATACACATTACTCTTTATGCTGAAGATAATATCAGTATGATAATATCACTTGTGTATAAACATAAGCGATTTTGAATAAATAATAAGATAAAAAGAAAGGAAATAATTAAGAAAACTAAATTTATACCAAGAATGAAATTATACAGTTGTAGGCTACTTCCTTGTTTACAGCTGTATTGGAGATCACTTCTTATATAATTGTAGCCTACATATTCATGAAAAAGAAACACAAGTATATAGAGTTTACAGTATATTATATAGACTACAGAACATAGTGAATATGTAATAGCCTGCAGTACAGTAGACCACCACCACCACCACCACCACCTTGTATATTTATTCTTAACACTACAGAACATTGTGATTATATACTGTAGCCTAATACTCCACCACCACCTATAAAGCCATTCTTATGACTATGTAACATTGTTTGTGAATACACCACCACCACTACAACTGCTACTACTACTATACCCTGTTCATTATAGTTAGTCCAGAAAGTATTACTTCTAATCTCTCTAACTAAAACAGGGCTGGAGTAAATGGGCTGTATATTACCACACTTATTCCCTGAGTATCTTAGGCCTGATGTGAACCTGTTAGCAATACACACGTTTCAAAATTAAAGATTTCCTGGTTTGTTTTTTTCATTTGAGAAGCTCGATAACTATTATTTAGTTTGTGAATTTTCCAGTATATTGCTATTCTGCAATACACTTGTGCAATTTTAAACAAGCAATCACTGCTGAGTGAAAGGTGTGACAGAGTATTTACAACACATATGGTCAACCTGGAATTCACATTCGGTCCAACCAGATTTGTCATGTCAGACAGGAATGGTACAATCATAGAGCTGTGAACAGAGTGACAGAACGACATAAATACATCTTGGAAGTTATTCGAAGCCACTTACCTAAAAGCAGTGCAAGACTGCATACCATCGAAAACTCGGCGTCCAGGCCATAATAATAAGCCCAAATGGTGGAATAAAGATATTTCAAACTGCCTGCTTGCTAAAAAATTTGCTAATGATAGATTAAAATCCTCACAAAATGACGAAGAACGGCTGAAATTTGTAGAGCTACGACGCAAAGCCAAAAAGTTAATTAAGCAAAGTAAAAAGACCTTAGAGTTACATATTGCGAATCAAAGTAAAACAAACCCGAAAGAATTCTATAGTTATATCAGAAAGAAAAAAGTAGTTACTTCAACTGTTGGACCGTTAGTCGATGAAAATGGAGAATACACCAAAGACGAAGAACAAATGAGTAATGCCCTCAATACCTTCTTTGCATCAGTTTTTACAACAGAAGACCTCAGTGATATCCCTACACCATCGCCGATTCAGATTGATAATTCAGATGTTTTAAGCAATATCACCGTTACAGAGAGAGAAGTATTGAATTGTTTAGATAAACTCAAGGTAAATAAAACGCCTGGACCTGATACTATCTCGCCTAGAGTTCTAAAGGAAGCTAAGGATGAGCTCTCTAAACCACTGACATTACTATTCAATAAATCCTTGCAGTCTGGAACTATGCCCGATCAGTGGAAGCTAGCCAACGTAACACCGATATTCAAAAAAGGCAGCAAATCCCTATCCAGTAACTATCGTCCAATTAGCTTAACCTCAGTTGTATGTAAAATGCTAGAAACGGTCATAAGAGACAGACTCGTAAATCACTTAGAGGAAAATAACATACTTAAAGATACTCAACACGGCTTTCGTAAAAAACGTTCCTGTTTAACAAACCTCTTAGACTTCTTCCACGATATCCTCAACCTCTACGATGAGAGTAAAGCTGTAGATATTATATACCTTGATTTTCAAAAGGCCTTTGACAAAGTTCCCCACAAACGTTTACTGCTAAAACTAAAAGCGCATGGAATACAAGACGGTGTGTTGAAATGGATAGAAAATTGGCTCAGCGACAGAAAGCAAAGAGTAGTCATAAACGGTAAGGCATCAAAATGGACCAATGTAAGTAGCGGGGTACCCCAGGGATCGGTACTAGGACCAATTCTCTTTCTAATTTACATCAACGACATAGATGAGGGTCTCACCTGTACAATCTCAAAATTTGCTGACGATACAAAAATTGCAAATAGCGTACTCTCAAAAGAACAAGTTGACGATATGCAACACAATCTAGATAAATTGTCATGTTGGGCCCAAATTTGGCAAATGAGTTTCAATGCGGATAAATGTAAAGTACTACATATCGGATACCTAAATGAGAAAGCAAACTATTCGATGAATGGCACTCAGCTTAAGAATGTAAACAGAGAAACCGATCTGGGAGTAACAATATCGAGTAACCTAAAACCGAGTCAACAATGTTCAGAAGTTGTTAAGAAGGCAAACAAAATAATTGGCTTTATAGGCAGGTCATTTGAGCATAAATCCAAAGAAGTTATCCTAACCCTTTACAATTCCTTAGTCCGCCCTCTTCTGGAATACTGCGTTCAATCCTGGTGCCCTTATTACCAAAAAGATATAAACAAGCTAGAACGAGTTCAACGTAGAGTTACCAAAATGATACCTAGCCTAAAGAACAAACCATACGAAGAGCGTCTTAGAGAATTAAATCTATTTCCTTTAACCCAGCGCAGATTAAGAGGCGACTTAATTCAAGTGTTCAAAATCATCAAAGGCATTGACAATATGAACTGTAGTAAGTACTTCACTATCGACCAATCTAATTACACGCGGGGAAACGGTTGCAAAATTATTGGTAAATCTTTTAACTCGCACGAATCTAAGAATTTCTTCTTCAATCGAGTTGTCAACTTGTGGAATGGGCTTCCCCGAAACGTTATAGACTGCATCACCGTTGATTCATTTAATCTCCGCCTAGACAAATATCTCGCATCAAACCCGCGACTGACTGCGTTTGTAAATGAATAACTTTATTTTATCCCCCCCTCAGTTACTAACCCATCTGTCCCCTACTAACTTCCTAATCCTGCCACGGACATTAGTTCCAGGGCAGTAATTCCCTTTCCAATGTTCCCTTACCCACTCTAAACCACTGTTTGGACACTTGATCCTCAGTGTTTTGGAGGACAAGCAACCTAGAAGGGTCACTGGATCTGTTGTTGCTTGATTTCCTTTGTACTCCTTTGTACTTTGTAGAGTGAAATGATTGCACCAATTCCTGTGATGGTACTGTGAGACCACCAAAGTCTCTGTTCGATGTTCTGAAAGCTTTCATGTGTGTAAATATCTGACTAGCTTCATTGAGAAAATCAGAATTGTTTACAAATGAAGTGGAGCAGGTAGCACAAGAGATATTTAGTTTTTTTAGTACATAGCCTAGAACATAACTGACACCATTAGCATCCAAGTCATCAACTTGGTAGTCATAAGACATCACTTGTATCACAAGAAGTTGAAATGGATGTTGATGGTGCTCTAGAGGTTGAACATGGCTGTGTACGAGCTTTGTTCAACTCAGATAGTGTGATGAGGAGAGAATCAGAGTCTGGGGCACAATTGGCAGACAAAGATGGTACAAGGAGCATGTTACACAGAGTCTGTCTGAAGGTGAATCGGAACTGATTAGGATCTGGATTGTATCTGTTACCACCCTTCTGTCGAATTATAGCAAACAGATTCTCAAGACAGTCCTGGTTTAGCCGGGATGGGAGTAGGAACTTAAATCCATCAATGGATTGTAGGTCCTGCATGAGGCCAAGCATTGCTTGCAGGGTTAGTCTCCATCCAGGAAGACAGTGAATAGTATAAGACTTGTTAAAATGTACACCCTTGAGCCATTCAATTGTATCCATCTGTTATGCCCTGTTTTTCTACAGGATTAACTTGGGTAATGTGAGTTCTAACTGACTGGGTATATAAGGCTGCATGCACAAAACAAGGTATGAGGAATAGAGAACACAAGTTAAACACACGATAACAAGACACACGATCACGTTTATTGAGGATGGTTAATAGGAAGCATAAGAAGGTATGAACACTCGTACAAGACAAATGATAGAATTGAACAACTAGCATTAAGTGGATCTGGATGGAGCCTAGTCTCCCACTTCCAACGTTCAGGTATTAATCTTCTGATCACTGGCTTTGTTCGCAAGTTTATACTGGAGACCCTCAATGTTACTTATAGATTCAATTTCACTATTTAGATTGATTACTGGTAGCTCTGGTGCACAAGTAGTAGTTCACAGACTAGATTAGACACGCATATTTTAGAGCACGGGAATTCTAGTAACCTCAGGGGGGGTACTGATCTAAGTTTTATATTCTTATAGCAGAAACACGTAGAACGCAAAATCAGTGGGCGAACATTAGATATCACTAGGGTTTTACTTCTATGTAATAATATCTAGATATATGGGTAATTACGAGAGTTAATATCGCATGTTAATTAATAAACACTGATAAGCTTAGCACTTCCTCATGGAATGGTTATATATGACTTATACTGGGGCAAAGATCTAGCCACTTTGTAGAAATATGAATAAGTGAGTCTTTAACCTAACAAGTGCGCATGGGGGTAATTGGAAACGTCCCCCTGTGCTGACGTATTTGAGGTGTTTCCGTCACTAAAATATTCATTGTACCATTAATAGCATTAATACTTATCCATATGCGCCTATTATGGGTTGATTATAAAGGTATTAACCTGAAACAACAATAAAACGAGTGAAAACAGCGTTTGGATGGTCAAAATCGGAGATATAGCCCGCGAGTTGTATAATGTATGGGTGAGGCAACCTGCTTTCCCGCCAATTTCCCCCAAGGCCACTGAGACACAGTCGATCGATACTCTCTCTCTCTCTCTTGCACTCGCTTGCCATCAGTGATGACAACACCCTGCTTGCAACTCGCTAATGTTAGCACGAAAATATACCTCAGAATAAGGGAATAACAGGGAAAATAGGTGATAACTGAAGGAGAGGAGGAAAGTGGGGAAGGAGGGGAGGTAGAGGACTGAGATTGTGCATGGCCCAGGGGCCAAAAAATAAAAATAAAATAAAAAAAATATATACATTTTTTTTTTTTTTTCCGATGTCAAAAGTTGATTTTTTGTTTTACTTACTCTTAAGAGTCTCCCCGCAGTCCGCCGGGGGAACTCTTAAGAGTCTCCCCGCAGTTCCCGGGTTAAATAGTACTGTAACACTGTAGTACTGATAGAGTGAATCTTGGGTAGTATTTGATGGGTCTGGTCCTGGTTATCTTGCGTCTGTGATGTTGGGGGCTAACGACTGGTTCCGCGGCCGTCCAGGGGGTCCATATGTAGGAAGTTCTCAAGACGGATCTCTTGGCGATCGTTGCTGGCTACACGCTTATATACCCACTGGTTCGTGAAGGTTATAAGGTGCACGTAGATTTCTTGTACGTGGACAGATGCTTCTATCTCAATCTGCCACGGAGTCTGCCGGCTCTGGAACTCGATTCTCAGGAACAACACAAGGGCAGAGCTAGAGGTCAACTTAAGGGGGCCAGCCACTGGTTGGTGTCTATCTTTCAACTGATTTTACTGGGGGCTGGAGCTTGATTTATAGGCTGGGTTTTGGACCTTGTAGGCCATAGGGATCTCGAGTTTTGATGGACTTATTTGAGCTCTCAATTGATACGGGAACTAGGTAAGGTGGTGATTACTGTTGTGGCACATGGCTATATGGAGCCTTCATCATGTGATATAACTGAGCCTTAGTAAGAGGTACTATTTTGGCTATATTGGAGGTATTTAGGGGAGAGAGACTGGATCTACTTTGCGAGGAGAATTGGGACAGCTGTGATAGGAGCGTCTCTCTTAGATTGTTCAATCTTCATTCTATGGTATAGCTGAGGTGCTAATTTGGTTATCGGAGTATGCAAGAAAGGTTAATGGGTTATTGTGGCTTAATAGAGGTTAGTAAAGGTGTTAGTCATACATGGTTAGTTCATTGATAGGAAGAATTCCTGTGCTACCTGGCAATGACTCGGAAGTCAAAACAGGGGTCAGGTATACCTCCGCAGGGATCGGGGTCTCCCTCCTCGGGTGGGTGAAAAGAGGGAGGTGCGCATCCTCTCTCTGTGACGGTCGTCCGGGCGGCTGTGGCTGGGGGCTTGCCATATTACAAGTGTTTGTAATAACCCTCTGTTTATGAGACAGATGTGGGTGTTTGTAATACTAAAACCGAAGGTGCCTTGACCAGCTGGTTTAATTGGTTGGGTTGTTAATTGCATGGTTTGTTGGATGTGGTGGAGACTGGGTTGCTAACTCTGCCACATTTATCTGGAAGTGTGGCAATAGAAGTTAGTCACTGGCGAGGCGGCTAGCCTCGCACTGACGATCATTTGGTACAGGGTTGTGAATGGGTTGTGAGGGAATAGATGGCATGCAAAGGGTTAGTAAAGTTCTAATGGTGTTCCTTCCTACTGGGGGAAGGTAGGCTGGATAGGAGTATATATACAAAAGGTTTGAGAATGTTAGTAACGGAAAAGTTAAGGATATTCAGGAGGTATGGTGGAGAGGCTAGGTCGGAAAGGAGTCGAGGAGCATGGGGGGTTAACGAGAGGGAGAGGGTTAAGGGGGCCTATGTGGAAGTTTGACCCTAAGGTCTCTGGGCGTAGGGGTGGCATTAGACTACAGTTGGTATCGTAGCTTGGGGGGTTAATGACAGGGAAAGCATGTTAGCCAAACGCTACCGGGGGATGAGCAATATGGGGTGGTATATGAGTCTGGAAGGGCTGTGGGCTTGTGGGGAAGAGGAGGTTAACTGTAGGTGTGTGCTTGACTGTGGATAAAAGTAGAGAAAACATGGTGTATTATCACTCGTCAACACGATGGTTGTGGACACTGTTAATCTGACACTATTTCTTGCTGACCTAGTTGTTCCTGGGAACTGCGTTTTCTATGACATATACACCAAAGAAAGCGGCAGTTCATAGGGGTAGCTTCGGTATTGTTTCATGGTGAAAATGCGTCGAGACAATGGTAAAAGAGGGTTGTATATACAATCTCTGGGTGGGTTAAGAATTAGAGTTACTGTATGGTGGCTAACATCTTCAGTCATTTCTGTCTAGGTCTTACAGGAACGATGGTTATATATACAATCTCTGGGTGGGTTAAGAATTAGAGTTACTGTATGGTGGCTAACATCTTCAGTCATTTCTGTCTAGGTCTTACAGGAACGATGGTTATATATATATATACACTGGTGTACCCGTGGGTATCATCGTTTCTTATCAATTAGGACATGGGGTTTTAACATACTACTTCTCGGATGGAAAGAACATACATAGATTTATGGGGGCGGTTGGTCTTCAGAAACTTAGTCTGGCAAGACAGGGAGTTAACATATTACTTCTTGGATGGAAAACACATACATAGATTTAGGCCTGTCTGAACTGGTTGGCATTGGTTCAACCTAGGGACAGGGCATGGGTGTATTAACCTGGGAAGAATATACATAGATTTATGGGGGCGGTTGGTCTTCAGAAACTTAGTCTGGCAAGACAGGGGGTTAACATAATACTTCTTGGATGGAGAAAAACATACATAAATTTAGGCCTGTCTGAACTGGTTGGCATTGGCTCAACCTAGGGACAGGGCATGGATGTATTAAATCAGGGTGTATTCATGTTCATCATCATGTAGGTAGAGGTGTAGGACACGAGGGGTAGTGTATACGCGAGGTGGGGGAAAGGTCAGTGGTTAGAAGGGATAGGCAGGTGTGGCTTGGAGCTGCTTAGCCCTGCGGTCTTCGGCCTGTCTTAACTGGATGGTTTGGTCACCTGGTCCTTTCGTTCTGTGGGCCTTTCCTTCGGGTGTTTCTATTTCCGTTTCCTGGTGGTGTTCGCTCGTGGCTTCCGTGGTGGGCTTCTCGTTCTGGGGCATTTTACTTCCCTCTCCTTCATTGTAGGCTCGTCCTCGAGCCTCAAGGGTGAATTCAAAAGAAGCATAGTCATGGTGGGTCATTTTGAGTGTATTGAGAAGGGCCCACCAAGCAAGAGAGCGAGGGTCAGGTTTCTTTTGCAGGTCTATGTAGACCTGTAGGAATGTGTCCTCGGTGTTGCGGAGGGCGGTTGCCCGGGCTTGATGTGGGCGCTGTAGACGGGCTAAGCGTCCTGTGGACGTTTTTACTTTAACTTTTCGTATGAACGGTGTGTAGTCTTCTCCCGTGGGGGTAGGGACGGGGGGGCGACGAATGGTGTGGATTTGTTCATGGTGGAGGTCATGTATAGAGTGAGGTGTGTGGGACTGACAGGAGGCCTCTTCAGGGTGGTGAATGGGTTAATAACTGAAGGGGAGGGACTAACGCGTGAAAACGGAGCTGGGGGTGAAGGGGGGATATGAGTCTGGGGTTTTTGGGGTTGTCTTGGGTGGTGTTGCAGGCTGGCAAAATATAGGGAGGCAATGTGCAATATCGGTATAGGTAAGGTGCGTGATGGAGGTGTGTGAGAAAGAGGGGGTGTGTGTGTTGTGTGGCTTGGGTCTTTAGTGTACGAATGGGGTGTTGTTTTGACATAACTGTCTTCAAATCTGATGGGTCTGTTGATGATTCTACCTTTGGATGTCCTGGTGGGAATGTAG
>JBAKBP010030220.1:0-26047 GCA_037953745.1 Lithodes maja | reverse complement strand
GGCACTCTTTATATACCTGGTCATCTGTGGAATGGCACAGTTTATATACCTGGTCATCTGTGGAATGGCACTGTTTATATACCTGGTCATCTGTGGAATGGCACTGTTTATATACCTGGTCATCTGTGGAATGGCACTGTTTATATACCTGGTCATCTGTGGAATGGCACTGTTTATATACCTGGTCATCTGTGGAATGGCACTGTTTATATACCTGGTCATCTGTGGAATGGCACTGTTTATATACCTGGTCATCTGTGGAATGGCACTGTTTATATACCTGGTCATCTGTGGAATGGCACTGTTTATATACCTGGTCATCTGTGGAATGGCACTGTTTATATACCTGGTCATCTGTGGAATGGCACTGTTTATATACCTGGTCATCTGTGGAATGGCACTGTTTATATACCTGGTCATCTGTGGAATGGCACTGTTTATATACCTGGTCATCTGTGGAATGGCACTGTTTATATACCTGGTCATCTGTGGAATGGCACTGTTTATATACCTGGTCATCTGTGGAATGGCACTGTTTATATACCTGGTCATCTGTGGAATGGCACTGTTTATATACCTGGTCATCTGTGGAATGGCACTGTTTATATACCTGGTCATCTGTGGAATGGCACTGTTTATATACCTGGTCATCTGTGGAATGGCACTGTTTATATACCTGGTCATCTGTGGAATGGCACTGTTTATATACCTGGTCATCTGTGGAATGGCACTGTTTATATACCTGGTCATCTGTGGAATGGCACTGTTTATATACCTGGTCATCTGTGGAATGGCACTGTTTATATACCTGGTCATCTGTGGAATGGCACTGTTTATATACCTGGTCATCTGTGGAATGGCACTGTTTATATACCTGGTCATCTGTGGAATGGCACTGTTTATATACCTGGTCATCTGTGGAATGGCACTGTTTATATACCTGGTCATCTGTGGAATGGCACTGTTTATATACCTGGTCATCTGTGGAATGGCACTGTTTATATACCTGGTCATCTGTGGAATGGCACTGTTTATATACCTGGTCATCTGTGGAATGGCACTGTTTATATACCTGGTCATCTGTGGAATGGCACTGTTTATATACCTGGTCATCTGTGGAATGGCACTGTTTATATACCTGGTCATCTGTGGAATGGCACTGTTTATATACCTGGTCATCTGTGGAATGGCACTGTTTATATACCTGGTCATCTGTGGAATGGCACTGTTTATATACCTGGTCATCTGTGGAATGGCACTGTTTATATACCTGGTCATCTGTGGAATGGCACTGTTTATATACCTGGTCATCTGTGGAATGGCACTGTTTATATACCTGGTCATCTGTGGAATGGCACTGTTTATATACCTGGTCATCTGTGGAATGGCACTGTTTATATACCTGGTCATCTGTGGAATGGCACTGTTTATATACCTGGTCATCTGTGGAATGGCACTGTTTATATACCTGGTCATCTGTGGAATGGCACTGTTTATATACCTGGTCATCTGTGGAATGGCACTGTTTATATACCTGGTCATCTGTGGAATGGCACTGTTTATATACCTGGTCATCTGTGGAATGGCACTGTTTATATACCTGGTCATCTGTGGAATGGCACTGTTTATATACCTGGTCATCTGTGGAATGGCACTGTTTATATACCTGGTCATCTGTGGAATGGCACTGTTTATATACCTGGTCATCTGTGGAATGGCACTGTTTATATACCTGGTCATCTGTGGAATGGCACTGTTTATATACCTGGTCATCTGTGGAATGGCACTGTTTATATATCTGGTCATCTGTGGAATGGCACTGTTTATATACCTGGTCATCTGTGGAATGGCAATGTTTATATACCTCGTCATCTGTGGAATGGCACTATTTATATACCTGGTCATCTGTGGAATGGCACTGTTTATATACCTGGTCATCTGTGGAATGGCACTGTTTATATACCTGGTCATCTGTGGAATGGCACTGTTTATATACCTGGTCATCTGTGGAATGGCACTGTTTATATACCTGGTCATCTGTGGAATGGCACTGTTTATATACCTGGTCATCTGTGGAATGGCACTGTTTATATACCTGGTCATCTGTGGAATGGCACTGTTTATATACCTGGTCATCTGTGGAATGGCACTGTTTTGGTGTTTCTTGGTGTTACATTTTTCTTCAACTAGAAAGTTTCTTGCTCGTAATTTGTGTGTGTAAGTGTTGGTGTTGTCCGGTGGAAGTATATGTCTATGCTGTTTATCGTGCAACAACTTAAGGCTGTCTTCTTCAAACTTCTTTCTTCGTCTCTCTTCCAATGATTCCAAATTTAATAACTCCAAAGCAGACTCGTAATTTATATAACTAGGTCCTAATGAAATTCTACAGAATCTTTTTTGTATTCTCTTAATAGAATTTACTTCTGCGTGTGTGAGTGACGAACACCAAACCGTCGATGCATATTCAAGTACAGGCCTAATATAACAACAATAATAATTCTTTAAATCAGACAAATTAGCCTTAAAAAGTTTCAATTTACTAACTGCAAAAATTCGTTTACTTGCACGCGAGACAATATACTTGGTGTTCGCCTTCCACTGAAGGTTACTCGAAATAATAACACCCAACAGCTTCATCTCATTAACAAATGGAACAGATTCATTACCTAAACTAACGATCGATCTTATTGGCTTGCTCCTGACATTTTGGTATATGTGTACTGTTATATGCACAAGCAAAAGTAATGTCATCCACGAATTTACACTGAACATCTTCATCCAAACCGGCACTATTTATATGATTATTAAAAATACGAGGTCCCAGTACGGTACCCTGCGGAACACCACATGTAGTGGTGTGCTCCTCAGAGGTAGCACCACTATAACGTACAACCTGACCACGAGATGTAAGGAAAGAAGACATCCAAGGAACTAGTTCAGGTCTCATGCCATTATGAAGTAAATGTCTCATAGCTATTGTGTTGTCTACTCGGTCAAATGCTTTTGAAAAATCAATGGTAAGCACAGCTACACATTCTCCCCTAATGTCAGTCATTTTATAAAGAAAATTCATTAAGTACAATAAATAATGGGTGGTAGAAGTATTTTTCCGATTACCAAACTGATATGGATCAAGGTTTACCTGTGTGTCATCACGCACCCAAGATGCAACAAACTTCTCGGCAATACGTGCAAAAATTGATGTTATAGTCACTGGTCGAAGATCATTACAAGTTTCGGGTTTGGGAATCTTGGGCAAGGGAGTGATGAAGCCACGTTTCCAAAGGGGAGGTACGATCCCTGAACTGAATGACGAATTAATGATGCTAGCAATAGGAGAAGCAAACTCATATGCAAATGATTTGATAATACGAAGTGGGGGATCAAAGGGGGTTACAGATTTGTTTACATTTATCTCACACAGTTTATCATACACTTGGTAGGGCTCAACAGAAGGTAAAGGTGGTAAATTATCCACAGGCTCAGGTAATCTTGACTGGTCTAAGGGGGGTAGACTTTGGCAGATTGATGAAAAATGATAATTTATGGTATTTGCAGCTTGGTTAGGGTCTTTTTCAATAAGAAAATGAAATTTACGCTGTGAGTTGTCTCCAGTTAACTTACTAATTACTCTCTACCATTCACTTGGCTTTGTTGTACGCAAATCTGACACGTTTGACTTGAAATACTGTTGTTTAGCTTTCTTTATTTCCCGAATTGCTTTATTCCTATAATGTCTAAATAAAACCATGTTACCACTGTTAAAATTACTTTGACGTAGAGATAAAATTTCTTTCACATAGGGAGTAATCCAAGGATGATCGTTAGACTGAATTAAAACTTGTTTCGTGGGGAAGTAATGGTCAATTAAAATATTTACCGAACTAAGAAAGTTATTTAGCTTATTTATGACGCACTGTTCATGGTACACTTCTACCCATGGGTAGTTATTAATATGTTGGCCGAACGCAATGACACTTGACTGCTTGATGGGACGAACGGTGACCAGCTTGGAGTGATGACAAGGTGGAAATGTTGAAATAGGTTGCCATAACACAGTGAGGTGCTGGGTATGGCCAAGGGGTGCTAAACGTTGAGGTGATTTGTAGTGCTGGCTAAGGTCAGTGAAGATTAGGTCTAGGATATTATTTTGATGTGTTGGAAAGTTTACAATTTGCTGAAGATGAGTGTTGTCGATGATGTCTTCAATGTTTAAATCGTTGAAATCGCCACAAATAACAAATTTGCATCCATTATAAAGGGATCATAATTCATCTGCGTAAGTAACGATATGATCGATGAGGTCTTGATGGAGAGGTGATCTTGGAGGATAGTATATGCACCCTACACTAATGCAGGACACCTCCCTAGGTAGACGTTTGGGCCGGCACCACACCCATAATGACTCCAACTGAACATCATGTGGTGGAAAGAGGCGGCGGGATTGAATATCTTCTCGAACAAATATTCCCACCCCACCACCACGTTGTCGCTGTCGAGTTTGTAGGTACACTTCATAGTTCGGGATAGTAAAAGATTCTTCTGACACTTGCCAAACTTCACTAATACAGGCTATATCAACATTATTATCCTTCATTAAAACAACTAATTCATCTTCTTTATTTCTAATAGAGGTTGCATTCAAATTTATAAAGGTCGGGAAGGAATAATACAGTCTCGGAATCTCACTCAAGTTTTTATGAACATTGCATTTTCGAAGTTGTTTGTTTTGTTTCTTTCTCTGTGTGATTCGAACTGGTATTTTGTACTTTTGTCTCTTTCCTGCTTTCTTTCCTCTTGCTTTAAGTCAAGTTGCGCGCACGCAACTTGACTTTGAGGATTTTCAACCATCGTCATTGATGCGTGGGATACTTACGCAGTTCCCATACAAATCTGAGCCCTCGAGGTGACATAGAACCAAAATAATTAACCGCGACGCATTCTATGCGGCGCTGGGGTTTAGCGTTACATACTGTACATTGCCGACGCATAACGTGCGTCGCTGGTACTCAAGGGGTTAAGTATGTTGTACAAATATTGGAATAATAGTAAGTTATTTGTTACCGATGTATTTACTTACAATATAATTATCATATATATGTTATTATTAATTACTTACTACAATATAATTATCATATATATGTTATTATTAATTACTTACTACAATATAATTATCATATATATGTTATTATTAATTACTTACTACAATATAATTATCATATATATGTTATTATTAATTTTACTATCTATAATATCTTTGAGTTTTCTAAGGAAGAAAAATAGTATTGAGAACAATAACATGTCCAAATTATCAATTATGAAGTCCACTGACTTCATAAATCATATTATCTGAAATGACAAAAAAATGGAGATTAAAAAAATATATTTTTTAAATTGTTCCCCCTTTCAGATTTTCCTAGACTTCTTTTCTGGAAGTATTAGACTATTAGAAGATCCCATCCATGCATACAGATTCTATGTTGCAATTTGTTCTTGGTCCAACCACAGATTGACTCGACTAAAAGACCTTTTGTACCATTTAGGTATCGATTTTTCCTGGTGAGCGATAGCGAACCTGAAATTTAACTGGAACCGGCTTTCAGACGGGTCATTTTTCTACCGAAAAATATACACATTTATCTCGAAAGGGGGTCTAGGGATGTTTTTTGTTAAGCTTGATGGAGGTCTGGGGAGGAAAGTAAAAGAATAAATAAATAAATAAATAAATAACAATATGAATAAATTAGCAAATCTATAATCACACCCTCACTTTTATAGAGATGTAGACAAATTACCATACTAATAATCTATTTTGTATTAATTTCACCACAACACCTCCAATGAAATTAATAAAAGCATGTATGTGATCCACCGAGATTCGAACCCGGGTTTTCACACACAGATTTTTAGACACCTTAACCATCACACCACCAAGACGGTTAAAGGTTTATGCACACGCCTACGACTTATTATCCATCCTCGAATACTGGATATTAATCTAATCATGTTCAAAGTTAATCGTGAACTTCAAAGGGTTAAATAATTAGGGCAAGTTATAGGGAACTGGGCGACTCACTCACTATAAGGGGAGTGACCTGCTTGTTGTCTCTCCTTATATCTTTCTCTCCCTTTTTCTCTTTCTCTGGCTTATATCCATTCGGCCCCATTCAGCCTACTGTTTTAAGACGTTTATCCCCATCCAGGTGTCAATTTATTCCTGGCGAGCGATAGCGAGCCAGCATTGTATGAAGAAACCCGGCTTCGCCAGAGACATTTTTTTATCGAAAAATTTACAAATTGAGCTTGCTGTAACACATATATATGCTGGCTCGCTACCGCTCGCCAAGAAAATATTGACACCTGGATGGGGGTAAACGTCTTAAACAGTGGGCTGAATGGGGCCGAATGGATACAAGCCAAATAGAGAGGGAGAGAAAGAGGAAAAAAAAGCGAGGTGGGCTCCCTTAACCTCTTCTGTACCGAAAACGTCTTTTAATTTTCTTTTTGGTATATGTAGCTGATTTTGTGCAGCTTAAGAAGGATCTGAGGTAGTAAATAGGGTTAACCCCTTCTATACCGGCGATGTCTTTATAGTTCCATTATATCTATATTAAGGGGAGACTGGCCGTTTGTTTGGTCTATTAATTCATGTATTCATATATTTGTTTTTAGTTTCCTCTTAGACCTCCATCAAGCTTAGAAAAAAAAAAACCCTAGACCCCCTTCAAGATAAATGTGTACATTTTTCGGTAGAAAAATGTCCCGACCGAAGGCCTGTTCCTCTTAAAATTGCAGGCTCGTTATCGCTCGCCAGGAAAAAAATCGACACCTTAATGGCACGAAAGGTCTTAAAATTGACAACGAAATGGGTCGAAAGGTGTTAAAATCGCCAAACTAATGGGCCGAACGTCTTCTAATCTCAAAACTAGTGGGGCTAAACATTAGGGAGAAGGGGGTCCAGAAAAACGGTCTGCCTCCCCTTACGACGATGTTGTGCATTTAAAGAAGGATCTATCTATCTATCTATTGCCTGACGCCGTGATCCCCGAAGGGGTGGCCACGAACGAGCCGCCCCCATGCACCTCTGTCCCCAGTCAGTCGACGCCCCTCCCCCAACCAGCACCGCCTTCGTTCATATACTTCATCACTCCATCCTTCCACCTCTCTATCGGTCTACCTCTCCCTCTCTGTCCTTCCACCTCGCTCTCATACACCCTCTTAGTCATTTTCTCGCTTTCCATACGTTCCATATGGCCGAACCATCTCAAGTTGTTCCTTTTCACACTTTCCAGCACATCTACCTCCACACCACACCTCCTTCTTACTTCCTCATTAGTCTGTCTATCCCTCCATGTAACTCCGCACGCACTTCTTAAGTCATTCTTTTCCACTGTTCTCACTCTTGGTCTGAGTCTCTCAACCAACGTCCATGCTTCGCTTCCAGAAGTTAGTGTCGGGATTACCACACTGTCATGCAAGGACTTCTTCACTTCCATACTGACCACCCTATTTCTTGTTACTGCTTTAAGCGTTCCTACAACCCTCTTCCCCTGTTGTACCCTCTCCCGCACTTCTTGATCCATAGTCCCATCTTTACTCAACACACTGCCCAGATACTTAAAAGAGTTGACGATCTCCATAGCCTGACCGTTCAGCTTCAGCTCACACTCTGTGACTTCACCCCTTTCGAAGACCATAACCTTGCTCTTCCCAGCATTTACCTTCAAATTCCGTTTTTCGCACACTGTTCCAAACTCATTTACCAGACTCTGCAACTCCCATTCATTATCACTCATCAGAACTGTATCATCCGCAAACAGCAGTATAGGTAGCTTCCACTCAATTCCCTTTCCTCTTCAGCGATACACCAACATCCACTGCTCTTGATAGTATTTCTTTCATGACTCCATCCATATATACAGTAAACAACCATGGGGACATCACACACCCCTGTTTCAAACCAACATTCAGGTCAAAGAACTCGCTCTGCTCACTCTCCACACGTACTGCCGCCTTTGCACCCTCATACATGCTCTTCACTGCTTTCAGCAACTTGCCATCTACTCCGTATATTCTAAGTACTTTCCACAAACCTTCTATATCCACTCTGTCATAGGCCTTCTCCAAGTCCATAAAGGCAACATACACCTTTTGGTTCTTCTCCAGATATTTCTCCACAACACAATTCAGGGTAAAAATCTGATCTACACATACTCTTCCCTTCCTAAAACCTCCCTGCTCATCGCCTATCCATTTCTCCGTTCTTACTCTCACTCTCTCAATCACTACCCTACTGTATACCTTCCCTACTACGCTTAGAAGACATATTCCTCGGTGGTTACCACACACTCCTCTTTCCCTTTTGCCCTTATATAGGGGGACTATTATGCCTGTCTTCCAGTCATTGGGTGCACTCCCCTTCTCCCATGCTAGTTTGCACATTTTCCATACCCATTCTATCACTATCTCACCACCATACCTCAACATTTCCCCACACACTCCATCTGTTCCTGGTGCTTTCCCCAATTTCACCCTTTTCATGGCTTCCCACACTTCTGACTTCCTGATCCCCACCTCCTCCTCCACTACTTCTCTTCTTCTCCCTCCCATACCATATCCACCTATGTTTGCTGGCTCTTCATTCCTTACATTTAGCAACTCATTGAAGTACTCCCTCCATCTTTCGACTCTCTCTTGCTTCTCGGCTAGCATTCTCCCATTCTTATCTTTCACACCCTTACTGTTCCCTTGCTACCTTCCCTAACTTTTTGTACTTCTTTCCAGAACAATTCCTTACTCTCCCTCCATTTTACACTCAGATTCCTTCCAAATTCCTCATCTACTCTTCTCTTACTTTCCTTCACTACTCTCTTCACCACTCTCTTACTCTCCACGTACCTCGCTCGTTTCTGTCTCTCGAAATCTTCATTCCCTCTACTACCCAACCACTCTCTATATGCTTTCTTCTTTTCTTCCACAGCTATTCTTACCTCTTCTGTCCACCATGCTGTACCTTTCACTCCCCTCCCTCTTCTCCTCACTCCACACACCTCCTCACATGCTGCACAGATCTCATCCTTAAACACCTTGCTCATCTCCTCCACTTCCTCCATAGCTTCCAGGTCGAACCCACCTAGTCGTCTTTCCACTGCTCTCCTGTACTCCTCCCTGACTTCCTCCTCCTGCAACCTCTCCACCCTCCTCACCATTCCACCCTCCTCTCGCCTCCCTCCCGCTCTCCTCACCCACTTCTTTTGTATCCTAACCTTAGCTACCACTACATAATGATCAGACAAACCCCCTGCAATACCCCTATACACCCTAGCATCCATCACAGATTTCTTCATTCGTTCATCCACACATACATAAACAATCAATGACTTTCGCTCCACCACTGTCTCATCCTCCATCGTCCACACCCGTTTCCACGTGTACCTGTGGATCATTCTGTGTCGGAAGAAGGTGTTAGCTATCCACAGCCTCCTCCCCACACATACGTCCACAAGTGCCCTACCGTTCCCATTCACCTCTTATGGTACCCCCCACCCTCCCACCAAGATGAAGGGTCTGCGGTATTAAAAAGGGTTAAGTGAGACAGTTCGAAGCCTGTTAATTGCTAGAGGTCCTTCCTAAGCAGAATAAAATCATCGAATGCTTGCCAGAATGTAACGAAAAAGACGTAACTGGTATAGAAGGGGTTAAGGGGAGACAGTTGTTTTTTCGAGTCCTCCTCCTCCCTCATGTTTAGCCATATTAATTATGGGATTTCAAGACATTCGCCCCATTAGTTTGGCGATTTTCAAACTTTTTGCCCCATTTCCTTGCCAATATTAAGACCTTTCGTGCCATTTAGGTGTCGATTTTTTCTTGGCGAACGATAGCGAGCCTGTATTTGAAGAGGCATCGGCCTTCGGCCGGGACATTTTTCTAACAAAAAATGTACACATTTATATCGGAAGGGGGTCTTGTGGGTGTTATTTTAAGTTTGATGGAGGTTTAGAGAGAAAACTAAACCCCCTCCTTAAACCATTGAGCCGTTTAGAGAGCAAACTAAACCCCTTCATTAAACCATTGAGCCGAACCAGTAAATTATGCTGCACAATACCGTCTGAGCTCCCTTAAACTCACCGGCCCTTCACACAAATGGAACTTCAAAAGACTTAAATGCCTCAAACTAATGGAAGTGCTCTCTCTCTCTCTCTCTTTCTCTCTCTCTCTTCTTTGCTATCCTTTCCTTCCACTG
The DNA here is from genome assembly GCA_037953745.1 of Lithodes maja. Classification (NCBI taxonomy): domain Eukaryota; kingdom Metazoa; phylum Arthropoda; class Malacostraca; order Decapoda; family Lithodidae; genus Lithodes; species Lithodes maja. The sequence continues at coordinate 15,804 of JBAKBP010030220.1, read as the reverse complement.
GCCCTTACTCTCGGGTTAGCTATTTCTACTAGAATTAAGTCCTGACCACCTCGCTGGAATCGTAAGGTCTATGTGGTCAGTGTAGCTATGTAAATCTATGTAAATCTCTCTCACACTCACTCAGTCTCTCTCTCTCTCTCTTCAAACAAAAGCTCCTTTCACAACCAGCTTCTCTCTCAAGGGATATGAGCTTGATTATCACGCGTCGAGAGTGACAGTGTGTGTGTGTGTGTATGTGTGTATATATATATATGTGAGTGTGTGCGTGTGTGTATGTGTGTGCGTGTGTGTGTTTGTGTATGTGTGTTAGAGAGTATGCGTGTATGTGTGTATATATATATATATATATATATGTGAGTGAGTGTGTGTGTGTGTGTGTGTCTTGTGCGTGTGTGTTTTTGTTTTCTATGTGAATGAGGGAGACAAAAGGCATAACTACCTGCAGCGAGTGCCTCCCCCTGTTTTGAAAGAGTGACGGCCAAATTCAAGGGACGTTCGAGCTAATATGCCTGGACACACGGTGTTTGAAGCAATTTAAGTCATAGGAAGAGGGAAAGACTGATTCTGGGAGAGAGTTTCAGAGCTCAGCAGTTGAATAGAAGAAAGTCTGAGAATAGCATTTCACTCTTGGGTTGGAGAGTTGCACAGAGTAAGGGTGGGATTGTGTTGCAAGGCGGGTACTACGTACCCTACGTAGAGGAGGTGGTGTACCATGGGAAAGTTCTGAGAAACATTGATTATTGTAGTAGCGATAGAATAGCGAGAGAGATGCAACATTGCGGCGAAGAGAGAGAGATTGCAGAGAGTTGGTGAGTGGATGGGAGTTAATGATACGAAAGGCTTTCCTTTATACTTTGTCTAGGAGTGTGGTGTGAGAGGATCCTCCCCACACATGTGAACAATACTCGATACAAGGACGCACTGTGCCCCTGGACAGAGCAAGGAGCTGTGCAGGGGTAAAGAACCCCTTGAGGCAGTTAAGCACGTCCAGCATCTGGGAGGCTGCCTTAGCGAGACTGGTAATATGGTCCTTCCAAGTGAGAGAAGAAGAAAAATAGACACCGAGAATATTGAGAGAAGATAAAGGGTTGATTGTTGTATTGTTGATGAATAATGGATAGTCCTCTGTGTGTATAGCGATGAATGTTGGAGTCATTGCCTTCATAGTAATAATGGATAGTCCTCTGTGTGTATAGCGATGAATGTTGGAGTCATTGCCTTCATAGTAATAATGGATTGTCCTCTGTGTGTATAGCGATGAATGTTGGAGTCATTGCCTTCATAGTAATAATGGATTGTCCTTTGTGTGTATAGCAATTAATGTTGGAGTCATTGCCTTCATAGTAATAATGGATAGTCCTCTGTGTGTATAGCGATGAATGTTGGAGTCATTGCCCTCATAGTAATAATGGATAGTCCTCTGTGTGTATAGCGATGAATGTTGGAGTCATTGCCTTCATAGTAATAATGAATAGTCCTCTGTGTGTATAGCGATGAATGTTGGAGTCATTGCCTTCATAGTAATAATGGATAGTCCTCTGTGTGTATAGCGATGAATGTTGGAGTCATTGCCCTCATAGTAATAATGGATAGTCCTCTGTGTGTATAGCGATGAATGTTGGAGTCATTGCCTTCATAGTAATAATGAATAGTCCTCTGTGTGTATAGCGATGAATGTTGGAGTCATTGCCTTCATAGTAATAATGGATAGTCCTCTGTGTGTATAGCGATGAATGTTGGAGTCATTGCCTTCATAGTAATAATGGATAGTCCTCTGTGTGTATAGTGATGAATGTTGGAGTCATTGCCTTCATAGTAATAATGAATAGTCCTCTGTGTGTATAGCGATGAATGTTGGAGTCATTGCCTTCATAGTAATAATGGATAGTCCTCTGTGTGTATAGTGATGAATGTTGGAGCCATTGCCTTCATAGTAATAATGGATAGTCCTCTGTGTGTATAGCGATGAATGTTGGAGTCATTGCCTTGATAGTAATAATGGATAGTCCTCTGTGTGTATAGCGATGAATGTTGGAGTCATTGCCTTCATAGTAATAATGGATAGTCCTCTGTGTGTATAGCGATGAATGTTGGAGTCATTGCCTTGATAATAATAATGGATAGTCCTCTGTGTGTATAGTGATGAATGTTGGAGCCATTGCCTTCATAGTTTTGATCGGCTATTAAAGGGGGATGGTTGTATTTATTTGCTCATATACTGTATATGTATCTTTGTATTATTGTATTAATATCCTCCCTAGGCCTCCATCAAGCTTAAAAACACTCACCCAAGACCCTCCTTCAAGATAAATGTGTACATTTGTTCGATAGAAAAATGTCCTGGCCGAAGGCCACTTTATCTAAAATTACAGGCTCGCTATCGCTCGCCAGGAAAAATCGACACCTAAATGACACGAAAAATCTTCATATTGACAAAGAAATGGGGCGAAAGGTCATTAAATCGCAATCTAGTGGTCCAAACGTCTAATAATATGAAAACTAATAGGGCTAAACATGATTAAGAAGGGGGACCAGAAAAACAGCCCACATCCCCTTAATTTGTGCACGTCTTTACTTGCCTGATACTGGACTGCCACATGTATTTGTTGATTGCATTAATTGAGATTAGGAGTAAAGTCGGTTGGTAGAGGTAACATAATAATAACTACAGTAATTGACCACTTGTGAGTTTCAGGTGTGACGCATGTCCACGTGTGAGCATGCTGTACAGAACGCCTAGTCATGCCCCACTCTCGCTAGGATCGTCAGGGCAGGAACTTTGGCTGTAGTCTATGTATAGTTTCCTAACTTAGTTCGTGTGAGCCGTTATACTATAAGTATTATGAATATGTATTTTGTTTTCATCTGAGTCAACGAGTTCTATTTTATATCATTAGTTATAAGTATTGTGTGTAAAACTTATTTGTAATGATGGGAAGAGAAACAGCCACAGTTAGGTGTCAGTGGGTACGCCAGGCAGGAGGTAGGCCTAACTCACTAGCATTCCTCCCTCCCTCAGTGCTAGGGGAAGCCTTTGTGTATCCCAGAGGAGAGAGAGAAATTACGTAATGGTTGTCAGTGGGCGGTCCTTGGTAGATCACGTTGGGCTCACTAGAGGGCCGGGTATAAAAGGGAAGTCTAGCCATTTTTTCATCAGAACTCATTAGGCAGAGCGACTTCTCATTTCCCTTGCTAACTATTTATATTCTTCTGACTGATGGGAACTTTCTCTACTACCTTACATTCTTATTTCCTCTTTTCCCTGCCCTGTTTAACTTCCATGGTCCCGTTGGTGCAGAGCTAGTCAGCCAACGTATTATCGCTTGAGTTCTCACGAGATACTTGCCTATTAGATAGCCTATTTTGGAAGCGTTGACTTAGAATAGGATTGATTTATGTTTGTTGCACTTGTATATGCATTTCCCTGTGTGGTATTATTATTATTCCTGTTTTCTGCTAGTCTAGGTAATGCTAGACTGGGGTAAGGCTTTTCTGTGTTATGAGTTGTTGTTTGATGCAGTGGTTAAGCGATAAACCTGCATACTCGTTTCGGTTCAGTGAAGCCTAGGTTGTCTTCGCGGCTGACTGTGTTGAGTTAATAATTTACAGTGCGTGAGGGCAAGAGCCTAACCACCCTGTATTTTATTAACAGTTTGTTTTTACTTTGTCAAGGAGCCGGTAGAAAACCAGATACAAGGGATCTGGATTTCTCAAAGTGCACTTGTTAGTTTTAACGTAATACTTTAAACAGTCGTGAGGACTTCGCTAGGCTACGAGCCGTTTTTGCTCAGTCACTGCTACCATTTTGCCTACAGTACCCCAGCTAGACTTTACTCGATTAGTAGATACAGAATAGTATTGAAGCTTTCCTTATGTATGATATTGTTTATGCACTATTGATTTCATGTTGTTGCAAGCTTGGCTACTTTAGTGATTAGTGGCCCACGAGCACAATCCGAGTAGGCTATTGCCGTTGCATTTGCAGAGTACTTCCTTTTAATGTTTGCCATTTACTATTGCATATTCTTTTAATTATTCTTATGCCAATTTAAGCCTTCAATAGTATTTAATTGCCAGTGTTTTTGCTTATTGAATTACTGTTCAAAATCCGATACGTACTTCTTACGAGCATCCGAGAAGCATCTAACTTTTTTCAGAAGATTCCTTGCTCGATGCTTAAAGGACTATTAATTAACGTAACGTAATAGTGCCGATCCGAAGTAGAGGGTGGTGGACTTCTTAAGTTCATAGTCAAGGGTGGATTACTTCGGCTTCGGCCAACACTATTCTTTTGTGTTGTTGTTTCTTACTTCATTGTTTGATTGTTGACCAGACTAGATCATTCCTGTCTCTTTATTAGTCTGTTGTTGAACACTAGTACCGAGTTCTTGTATACCCCGTTATAGCAGATTGAACTCTGGAGGGTATTGGTGTTTTTTGTTCAGCTGGCAGTACTCAGGGGTTGGGATCGTGTGTTTCCGTTGTGGCAGCGAGCCGTAATTCGAGTCCTGATTGAGAGCCCTTGTGTACCGAGTGCCAGTTCGTAACAAATGGCGACCGCTTAGGATTTTGTGAACAGTATACATTTTTGCAGAGTTGTACAACATTTGTTTGTTTGTATTTTAGCGTGCATATTGAAGAATATTTTTTTTTGTATGGCAATTAGTAAAGCATTTGAGAGACTCCAGTTAATTTAGTAATTAGTGCTTGCATAGGAAGTTTAACACTTATGTCTCGAGAATTTTTTTTATGTCGTGCATTAGCACTGACGATGAGCGAGAGATGTCATTTGAAGGTGTGCCGTTAGTAACCAGTGAGGAGGATGCTAGAGTTTTTGTGAGTAAGCGGTACCACGTGACGGAGGAGAGGCTGACTGGGGTGGATGTTTGTGGCTTGCACCTGATAGCCAAGGTTTTGGGCATTTCCAATGTAGCAGGGATGTCCAAGGGGGAGCTGATTTCCTGGGTGTTGCGTGGGCGACATGGGGTTTCGGAGGAGAGGGCATTTGGGGGGGTTCCTCCCCAGATCCCCTCTCACTCGACTCCCACAGTGCCATCCACTCAGTTACCGGAGGTTAGCACTCTCCCACAGAGGGATGAGAATTGGCAGATTGGAGTGCCCTCGGGTGGTGCACGTGGTGGTTCCCCAGTTTTTGCCCCCCCTCCTTCAGTAGTGGCAGCTCCCTCTTCCTGTCTGTCTCCAGATATGGTATTTAGACTTGAGCTTGCTAAGATTGAGGCTAGGAAGCAGGAGATTGAGGCTAGGAAGCAGGAGGATGAGACCAGGAGGCAGGAGGATGAGACCAGGAGGCAGGAGGATGAGACCAGGAGGTATGAGATTGAGGTTAGGAGGCATGAGGCTGAGCTTAGGTACGACTCGGAGAAATATTGTGCTAAATTAGATTTAGATAAGACTCGTGCAGAGTCGACAGGGACTCGGATGGGCCGTGAGGGCCAAGTAAGAGAACAGTCCTTGGCCCAATTAGTCAAATTGGTGCCGGTATTTAGTGGAACTGAAGTCACAGAATTTTTTAATCGTTTTGAGAAGAAGTGTAGGGAGCATAATTGGCCTGAAGAGAAGTGGGCAGCTCTAGTCTCCTCAAGACTTACAGGTAAGGGTCTGAAGGCTTATGATGCACTGCCTTTAGAGTCTTGCATTGATTACCCAGAATTGAAGAGAGCTGTCCTACGGGCATACGAGTTGCAACCGGAAACATATCGATTGAAGTTTCGGGGTGTTACAAAGAGTAGGGAGGCGACCTTTCTTGAATATGCCCGGGACTTAAAAGATGCACTTAAAAACTGGACACGTTCTGAGAAAGCTGAGACGGCAGAACAGTTGACTGAGCTGTTTCTGCTCGAGCAGTTTTATAAGTGTACTGGTGCAGAAATGACTTTAATTATTAAAGAAAAGAACCCAAGAACTCTTCAAGAGGCAGCTGAGATGGCTGACCTCAGGTTGTCGCTAATCAGGGGATGTGAATCTGTAAAGCGTGTTGATGCAGTTCCCAAGGGGCGCGATACTCCAAACCCTCGAGCTCAGGACAATCACTATAGATATAAACCTCAGTTTAAAAGCCAAGATACCAGGACTGAACCAAAGACTACAGCCGTCCCATTACAGAAGGATCAGAACTCCGCCCCTTATCGGAAGAGACCGATAGGGGAAGTGGAATGTTTTCATTGTAGAAAGAAGGGGCATTATGCAAAATCTTGTCCTGGTAAGCCACCAGCTGCAGCCGTGTCTTTGGTGCGCAGCATAGGTGTGGCTGAAATGTCGTCTGGATTTACCCAGGGTAGTTTGCCAGCGGCAGGGTCACAGGCTATGTATAAGACTCAGGAAGGCTCGTCCCCTGTCCGTGATGTCTTTTGCGCCCATAGAGGGACTGGTAGGGTAAGTTGGGCGGGTTGCCAGCATAAGGTGGAAGTTTTGCGTGATACTGGAGCTTCACAGACACTTTTGAAGAATTTCACGGGGCGACAAATTAATGCGGCACGGGTGGTTGTTGTTCAGGGTATTAATGCGACCAGGTCATACCCGTTGGTTCGTGTGGAGCTGGAAGTTGATGGTGTGATTAAGGACTTAGATGTTGGGATCGTTGAGAAATTGCCAGTGGAGGGCGTCGACCTTCTTCTCGGCAACGACTTTGCGGTGCCTACTTTAGACGTTCCACCCTTAGTCGTTCCGAGAGGCCGGCCGACGTGAGTAGGGAGGAACAAGAGTGGGTAGTGAGTTGTCAACACCAACAGATGGCATGTGTGGTAACTCGTTCCCAAGCATTTAAGGTATCACAGCCTATTTCCCAGGCCACAGAACAGCGGAGGAAGGGAATTAAGGAGAAACGGAAGGCTGGGAAAAGTTTGAAGAGTTTAGAACCAGTGGCTCTCCCAAAAGACCCAATAGCAGGACCTTTGACCGAGTCTGTTGTAACTCCAGTGCCTAAGACAGTTGATAAGGTAGTGGAGGAGGCAGAGACTCAGAGACAGCACCGTTACCTGCAGCGAGAAAACCGGATGTCTGAGTTGGATGTTGGGGGAGGGCATGAGTTGTTGACCAAGCAGTTAGACATGTTGGCTCCCACAGACATTCGAAAGTTGCAATTAGAGGATCCAGAAGTTTTGCAGTGTACCAATGGGGCTGTGGAGTTAGAAGAAGATAGGGATGCAAAGGCAGGGGATTTTTTTTTCTTTAATGGAATTTTATACCACCGATATCAAGATCCTAAAAGGAACTGGGAGGGCGGATCAGGTACAGTTGACCAGCTGGTCGTGCCAGAGGTCTGCAGGGAAAGTTTGCTTAGGTTGGCTCATGATTCTCCATTATCAGGACATTTGGGTGCCAAGAAAACGGTGGCGGCTTTGGGGAAATTGTTTTGGTGGCCGGGGATGAAGTCTCATGTGCAGTCATGGATAAACTCATGTGATATTTGTCAACGTGTCGGGAAACCGAACCAAGTTATTCCTAAGGCTCCGTTACACCCTATTCCTGTGATTGGGCCACCCTTTAGTAAAATTATTGTTGACATGGTTGGTCCACTCCCTCCCACTAAGGCTGGAAATAAATTTTTGTTAACCATAATGGATGTTGCCACTAGATACCCCGATGCATACCCTATGAAAAATGGAATGGCTAAGACGGTAGTCAGTAACTTGTTGTGGTACTTCTCAAGGTACGGGTACCCGGAGGAGATTCAGTCTGATCAGGGATCTAATTTCACCTCCAACATGTTCAAGCAAACAATGCAACAGCATGGGATATGAGCAGTAGTATCATCAGCGTATCACCCTGAGAGTCAAGGGGTGCTTGAGCGGTGGCATGCTACACTTAAAAGCATGCTCAGGTGTTATTGTGCTGACAACGGTATGGATTGGGATCTTGGATTGCCTTATGTGCTGTTTGCTGCTCGGGAGGTACCTGGTGAGAGCCTGGGATTTAGTCCAAACGAGCTGATTTTTGGACACCGTGTCAGGGGCCCCCTTAACATGCTGAAAGAAATTTGGGAGGGGACTGTGCAGCCTTGTCCATTATTAAAGTATGTGCTTGAAAGCCGTGAGCGCATGCTTAAGAGTCTGGAGATGGCCGGTAGAAATTTGACAGAATCACAAGCTTTGATGAAGGACAGGTATGATCGCAAAGTGAGGCTCCGGAAGCTCACTGTAGGACAAGAGGTATTAATTTTGTTGCCTTTGGTTGGTAACCCCCTCTCTGCGAAGTACACTGGACCTTATAAAATTGTAGAACAAATTTCAGACTTAGATTACCTTGTTGCCACTCCAGACAGGAGGAAAAAGAACCAGTTATGTCACGTGAACCTTATTAAAGAGTATGTGAGGCGCCCCTCTGAGCCTCTCACTGTCCCTGTGTTGGCTTGTTGCGGCCGTGGTGGAGAAGGAGAGGGGAACAGTCAAGCTTCAGAGGAGGATAGCTGGGATCAACATGTTTCAGCGGATCAGTGGGCGGGGAACTCGAGCCTAAGGGCTGACGAGGCTATAGCTCATTTGCCTGAGCCGCAGTTTGATGCTATCCGTCAGTTGTTCGGTTCATACCCCACTGTATTTGCTGAACACCCAGGCCTCACTACTCAGGCTATGCATGATGTTGACGTGGGGGACCATATATCCTTTAAGTCAATCCCGTACCGTGTGCCCCCCATAAAACTACCAGCTCTGAGGGATGAGTTGGAGTATATGCTCGGTAGAGGGTTGATAGAGAAAGGCACAGTTAAGTGGACTTCCCCCGTAACACTGCAGCCTAAGCCAGATGGCAAGGCACGCTTTTGTATTGATTTCCGTAGGTTAAACGGTTTGACTCCAACTAACCCATATCCTCTTCCTCGGGTTGATGATAGTGTTGACAAAATTGGTAATGCTCGTTTTTTGTCTAAAGTAGATTTAGTAAAAGGTTACTGGCAAGTACCTTTGTCCGAGCGTGCTAAAGAGGTATGTGGTTTTGTTGTGGACGGGAGTACCTACCGGTGCAATGTTATGCCTTACGGACTTAAGAATGCACCAGCAACGTTTCAGAACCTGATGAATGAAATTGTAAAGGACATTCCGAATTGCACCGTATATTTGGACGATGTAATCATTTATGATGACGACTTTGAGAGCCATTGTGAGCACCTTGAGACCTTGTTCCAGAAACTTAGTGAAGCAGGTCTGGTAGTAAATTTGGCAAAGTGCGACTTCGTAAAAGCCACTGTGCAGTACCTTGGGTTTGTAGTGGGAAGGGGACAGGTGTGCCCTCCTCAGAACAAGGTATAGGCTATCAATAAATTTCCGCACCCAACAACCAAGAAGCAGATTATGAGATTCTTGGGTATGATAGGCTACTACAGACGCTTCATAAAAGATTACTCAACGGTGTTGGCACCTCTCACAGATTTGTTATCTAAAGACAAAAAGTTTTTGTGGGCACCTGAGTGTGAAAAGGCTTTCACTTTGGTGAAACATTTGCTATGTACTCACCCGATACTCAGGGCCCCAGACTTTAACAGGCCTTTTCAGCTGGCAACAGATGCTAGTGGTGTAGGGGCTGGTGCCATCTTGCTACAGACAGACAATGAAGGTGTGGAACACCCAGTAAGTTTCTTTTCTAAGAAGTTCAATGCTGCACAAAAGAACTATTCTACAATAGAAAAGGAATTACTGGCGATTGTGCTGTCGCTCAGGCACTTCGAGGTGTATGTTCCAGCCTATGGCCCAGTCGTGGTTATCTACACTGATCATCACCCTTTGAGATTCCTGAATCAATTTCACAATCGCAATATGAGACTGACCAGGTGGTCTTTGATGTTGCAGGAGTATAACCTGGACATCCGTCATATTGCTGGATGTGACAATGTGATCGCGGATTGTTTATCAAGGGTGGATGATCAGTCGTAGGCTATCACAGGTGTGTGGGTTTGAGTGGAGGAAAATAGGCTGCCCTTATAGTGCAGCCGGGAAAAACATATTAAAATATAAAAATCATATAAAAACTCTTTCTTTTGATATAGGTAATCGTATAAGTTTGTCATAGCCTATAGAGTTTGAGTAGTCCACGAACTATCAAACGGCTGAGCTGCTGTAAGCTCGCTCTGGGAGCATGATATTGTGTCTTTTTGCTATTGTTGGGAGGAGTTATAAAATGTGATTTTTTTTTTTTTATAATAAGATGTGTTTTGGTGATAAACTCAGCTTTGTTTTAGTGCCATGCGGTCGCTGGGTGTGAGGGGCTTGATGGGGTTCTGTGTTTGTCAAATTTTAGCTCAGGGTTGAGCGAGTAAAATCTTGGTGTGACGCATGTCCACGTGTGAGCATGCTGTACAGAACGCCTAGTCATGCCCCACTCTCGCTAGGATCGTCAGGGCAGGAACTTTGGCTGTAGTCTATGTAGAGTGTCCTAACTTAGTTCGTGTGAGCCGTTGTACTATAAGTATTATGAATATGTATTTTGTTTTCATCTGAGTCAACGAGTTCTATTTTATATCATTAGTTATAAGTATTGTGTGTAAAACTTATTTGTAATGATGGGAAGAGAAACAGCCACAGTTAGGTGTCAGTGGGTATGCCAGGCAGGAGGTAGGCCTAACTCACTAGCACTCCTCCCTCCCTCAGTGCTAGGAGGAGCCTTTGTGTATCCCAGAGGAGAGAGAGAAATTACGTAATGGTTGTCAGTGGGCGGTCCTTGGTATTTCACGTTGGGCTCACTAGAGGGCCGGGTATAAAAGGGAAGTCTAGCCATTTTTTCATCAGAACTCATTAGGCAGAGCGACTTCTCATTTCCCTTGCTAACTATTTATATTCTTCTGACTGATGGGAACTTTCTCTACTACCTTACATTCTTATTTCCTCTTTTCCCTGCCCTGTTTAACTTCCATGGTCCCGTTGGTGCAGAGCTAGTCAGCCAACGTATTATCGCTTGAGTTCTCACGAGATACTTGCCTATTAGATAGCCTATTTTGGAAGGGTTGACTTAGAATAGGATTGATTTATGTTTGTTGCACTTGTATATTTTTTTTTTTTTTTTTTTTTTTTCTATGTGATTGAGGGAGGCAAAAGGCATAACTGCCTATAGCGAGTGCCTCCCCCATAGTTGAAAGAGTGACACGGCCAAAATCAAGGGACGTTCGAGCCAAAATGCCTGGACACACGGAGTTTGAAGCAATTTAAGTCATAGGAAGAGGGAAAGACTGATTCTGGGAGAGAGTTCCAGAGCTCAGATGTTGAGTAGAAGAAAGTTTGAGAGTAACGTTTCACTCTTGGGTTGGAGAGTTGCACAGGGAAATATGCATTTCCCTGTGTGTTATTATTATTATTCCTGTTTTCTGCTAGACTGGGGTAAGGCTTTTCTGTGTTACGAGTTGTTGTTTGATGCAGTGGTTAAGCGATAAACCTGCATACTCGTTTCGGTTCAGTGAAGCCTAGGTTGTCTTCGCGGCTGACTGTGTTGAGTTAATAATTTACAGTGCGTGAGGGCAAGAGCCTAACCACCCTGTATTTTATTAACAGTTTGTTTTTACTTTGTCAAGGAGCCGGGAGAAAACCAGATACAAGGGATCTGGATTTCTCAAAGTGCTCTTGTTAGTTTTAACTTAATACTTTAAACAGTCGTGAGGACTTCGCTAGGCTACGAGCCATTTTTGCTCAGTCACTGCTACCTTTTTGCCTACAGTACCCCAGCTAGACTTTACTCGATTAGTAGATACAGAATAGTATTGAAGCTTTCCTTATGTATGATATTGTTTATGCACTATTGATTTCATGTGTTGCAAGCTTGGCTACTTTAGTGATTAGTGGCCCACGAGCACAATCCGAGTAGGCTATTGTCGTTGCATTTGCGGAGTACTTCCTTTTAATGTTTGCTATTTACTATTGCATATTCTTTTAATTATTCTTATGCCAATTTAAGCCTTTAATAGTATTTAATTGCCAGTGTTTTTGCTTATTGAATTACTGTTCAAAATCCAATACGTACTTCTTACGAGCATCCGAGAAGCATCTAACTTTTTTCAGAAGATTCCTTGCTCGATGCTTAAGGACTATTAATTAACGTAGCGTAATAGTGCCGATCCGAAGTAGAGGGTGGTGGACTTCTTAAGTTCATAGTCAAGGGTGGATTACTTCGGCTTCGGCCAACACTATTCTTTTGTGTTGTTGTTTCTTACATCATTGTTTGATTGTTGACCAGACTAGATAATTCCTGTCTCTTTATTAGTCTGTTGTTGAACACTAGTACCGAGTTCTTGTATACCCCGTTATAGCAGATTGAACTCTGGAGGGTATTGGTGTTTTTTGTTCAGCTGGCAGTACTCAGGGGTTGGGATCGTGTGTTTCCGTTGTGGCAGCGAGCCGTATTCGAGTCCTGATTGAGAGCCCTTGTGTACCCGAGTGCCAGTTCGTAACACAGGCTGTAAGGAAGTTGGAGTCTTTTTACATCGATATTTAGCAAAATTCTCGGCTAAAATATGGTCGTAGTGCATTTATATATACACAAAACCAATTTCAACTTACATTTTATCCATCAGAGACCTACATTGCTATTGCATTTCTGTTTAATATCGATGTTTACGGCTCCAACTTCCTTATAGCTTGAAACTCGCCACTGGTCAATTTCGTCACGATTCCAATCACGCGTTTACAGACAGGGTGGCCTTTTTCACCAGCTATAGTCTATTCGCTGTAAGTAGGCGAAAAATCATGACCTCTATCCTCTGTAACTGAAAAAGGGCTAGAGCAAATTGGCGGTAAATTTCCACATCTATTCCTTGACTGACTCTTCCCAAATGGTAGAAATATTAGCTCGATTACTCTAGTCGTTTTTGAGTTACAGAGGTTAAAGGTCATGATTTCTCGCCTATTTTTTTTGTTCTCTATATTCCAACTACTCCCTCTCGGGCATAGGCTGATAGCCTTTACACTCTACGCCCGTGAAGTCTTGTTCCAGTCTAGGGAGTGAGACATGCGAAGCACCTACTCACGGCTCGAACCCAACTCCATCTCTGAAGCTGCTTCGCCCCTGTGCTTCACAGTCTCAATCTCCAGGCTCGGAACCTCACTCTCAGAACGCCACCTATTGAGCAATTAACTCAGTAGGCATTGACTCCCTGTAACATATTTTGAATATGGGAATATTCATACAGTGCTATTTAATCAGGGAACAATGAGGGTATTTTGTTTTGGCATTTCGGTGTGCTGTGGTAATGCACTGAAACTAGGTACAGCACAAATTCCATCCCAATAATATCTTCCCATTGACATATTGGGATTCGAACCCGGGTCCATTGGATTGCCAGTCCAGTGGCAAGACCACTCTGCCACACCTATAGGTACGTCTACGACAGAACTTGTTGTCATGGCCTGAGGCAATGTGTTAGTTCACTTATCTTTTAATAGATGGCCCTTTAAGGGGAGGTATTTAGTTTGTTCCCTAGACCTCCATCAAGCTTAAAATTACACCCCCTTGAGTCACTTTCAAGATATATTTGTACATTTTTCGGTAGAAAAATGTCCCGGCCGAAGGCCGGTTCCTCTTAAATTACAGGCTCGCTATCGCTCGCCAGGATAACATTGACACCTGAATGGCACGAAAGGTCTTAATATGGGGTGAAAGTTCTTAAAATCGCTAAACTAATGGGGCAAACGTTTTATAATATCAAAAGCAATGGGGCTAAACATGAGGGAGAAAGGGGTCAAGAAAAAAATCCCTCAAGTGGAAATCTCCCCTTAATCGCTTCGAATAAAAGGGGGCGGGGTTAGTATAGAGGTTGGAAGGAGGAGTCAAACGTGTGTGTGTGTGTGTGTGTGTGTGTTCTAGAACAGCACTCAGAATAACTTTATTTTAACATAACACACAGGCTATATTATTAGACTAGCCCATGCCGGATCACAAATAAGTAACACACATCAGGTGTTGCGTTATTTATGGAATTTAATATACAGACAATCAAGTTTCTATCCTTCGAACTTCCCATTCCCCCCTCCTCCCCTTCTCTCTGCTGCCTTCCCCTATCTCCCCCCTTCTCTCTTTTTCTCTCCCCCTTCTCTCTCCTAACCGAATATATAATTTTCCTCATCGTCGTGTTCAAAGCTGTCCATAACAAAATCTTTGGTGTTTTAATAATACTGTTCTTTTTACCTTTACTGATTCTCAATTATTAACTCGTATTCTATGATTTACCTTGTACAATGTGTTATAGAAAATAAATATATACAGTATGCTCCGTTGCAAAAACACTCAAAGTTGCCAACCTTGGCGTACTGGTTAGTGTAAACAATCGTATAAATATATAAGTAATTGAAACGGGATGTTACAATCCACGCATCAAGACAAGTTGGATCACATTGTAATCTAGCTTTGACCAAATTATAACCAAATATATATATCATAAAGACAAGATAATATCGGCTCAGTTAGAGAAAACACTTTAGATGACCCGAAACGTGTTTTTTTTTTGTAATAAAAACAAATGTTCATATTAGAGTAAAAACAAATTTATTCCATACCACTATTCACAGCACTGTGGTTGACCAATTCATAATCTACCTTAACATGTTGTTGTTCCCCAAGCTGCCTGGCCAAACAGCCCCAAGGCCAAGGCCATAACCGAGCGCCCCCACAGAACCCTCCCTGCCGACCACAATAAAGCCTGGGTGACCGAAGCCACTCCATGGCGGGGAGCTAAGGAGGGTGCGGAAACGCCCGGGAAACCAAAGACCCACCCAGGGCCCTGTGCCCCTCAGCAATTATGAAGAGAAAGTTGAGGGGCAAAGGAAAAATGTGACGCTTTGGCTTCCAATCTTGGTAGATTGGGAGGTCAATCCACGGAAGAGGCCCCGTCACTTGAGATCTAGAAAATATATAAGTAAAAGGAACAGTCAGAGTAAGCTATGGGTATGGCAGAGATCGCTCAGTTCTCACTCTGATAGACCAGCCCATCACCACATGACTAGAACCCAATCCTCTCAGCATCAGCTAGGAAAGGCCCTAGAAAGCCGCCTTTGGCGGGGGGATAGCTCCCCTATTTCAACCCCTTTCGGGGTTGGGCATCCGCCTACCTTAACATGTCATATTACATATTACCTTAACATGTAATATGACACGCTATGATTATTGCATTATACTTTTCTCAGTGGATTCTTAATTACTAGCTTAATTACTGTGGCTTCCCATTATCAGTAAACAGTTCGGCGTTACCCATTGTAATGATTTACTATAAAGTAAGTCATCAAATTGAACAATTAACGATAATCCAAGTAATCTTGTTATGTTGTTTTAAAGTTGATATACTGTAAATTGTTTAGGCTTTTATATTTTTACTTCGTATTGTTTAAATTATCGTCCAAACATAATTAAAAGTATACTATAGCTCTGTGTATGTTACCTTGAATTTAATTTAATATGTATTATTTCACCATCATTATGTTACGGTGAACATTGGAAACACATACACATTATATAATACATATAAAGGGATCTTAAATGTAAACATTTACAATTTATATTTATGAAATCAATATGATCTCCACCCACAAGCTGCATCAACTACCTCCTGTATTCTCGTTGGAGCTGATTTAAACATTTTCCAACTTATATTAGGGCGGCGACGGATTCCCCCCCCCCCCCCCCCCCCCCCCCCCCCGATCCCACTCCTCCCGCCCTTTCCAATCCTAACCTGAACCACATTCCACTCCATGACATGATGGCCCACAAATTCTCTATTGGGTTCATGTCACACACCCTTGTGGACCAGCTAAACCCCGGATGGGGTCAGGTCAGGTGAAGGTATTGAAGGATAAGCCTTCACAACGGCACCTCGTAGCT
>JBAKBP010030219.1:0-26048 GCA_037953745.1 Lithodes maja | reverse complement strand
GCGCTTTTAATTTTAGCAATAAACGTTTGTGGGGAACTTTGTCAAAGGCCTTTTGGAAATCAAGGTATATAATATCTACAGCTTTACTTTAATCATAGAGGTTGAGTATATCGTGGAAGAAGTCTAAGAGGTTTGTTAAACAGGAACGTTTGTTACGGAAGCCGTGTTGAGTATCTTTAAGTATGTTATTTTTCTCTAAGTGATTTACGAGTCTGTGTCTTATTAGTATTTCTAGCATTTTACATACAACTAAGGTTAAGCTAATTGGACGATAGTTACTGGGTAGGGATTTGCTACCTTTTTTGAATATCGGTGATACGTTGGCTACCTTCCGCTGATCAGGCATAGTTCCAGACTGCAAAGATTTATTGAATAGTAATGTCAGTGGTTTGGAGAGCTCATCCTTAGCTTTCTTTAAAACTCTAAGTGAGATTGTATCAGGTCCAGGCGTTTTATTTACCTTGAGTTTATCTAAACATTTCAATACTTCTCTCTCTGTAATGGTGATATTGCTTAAAACATCAGAATTATCAATTTCAATCGGCGATGTGGTAGGGATATCACTGAGGTCTTCTGTTGTAAAAACTGATGCAAAGAAGGTATTGAGGGCATTACTCATTTATACTTCGTCTTTGGTGTATTCTCCATTTTCATCGACTAACAGTCCAACAGTTGAAGTAACTACTTTTGTCTTTCTGATATAATTATATAATTCTCTCGGGTTTGTTTTACATTGATTCGCAACATGTAACTCCAGTGTCTTTTTACTTTGCTTAATTAACTTTTTGGCTTTGCGACGTAGTTCTACAAATTTCACCCGTTCTTCGTCATTTTGTGAGGATTTTAATCTATCATTAGCAATCATTTTAGAAAGCAAACTGTCCGAAATATCTTTATTCCACCATTTGGGCTTATCATTATGGCCTGTACGCCGTATTTTCGATGGTATGCAGTCTTGCACTGATTTTAGGTAAGTGGTTTCAAATAATTCCCAAAACGTATTTACGTCGTTATTGTTATTTAGAAAGCCCCAGTCAGTATCGTTGAACATAGTTCTAAGTTTATGAAAGTTTGCTTTCTTGAATTTAGGAACTTTCTCGATGCTGCTATTTGGTTCGTTACTAGTAAACTTTAAACTGAACTTTATCGTACGATGGTCGCTGTTACTGAATTCATCACCAACATTCAAATTCTCTATTAATTCTCCTTTTGTTGCAAGAACAAAGTCAAGAATGTTATTACCACGGGTCGGCGATCGAACAAATTGATAGAGCAAACTCTTGCAAGTTCGCATACAAGTCATGTCCAGAGTGTGAAGTAAAAGTATCGCCCCACTTGGTCACAGGTAAATTGAAGTCGCCAACAATTACGGTATCGTGTGAGTTACTTACATCCGCAATTTGTTCGTAAATTTCTCGGTCAGTTTGCACTGATTGAGCTGGAGGTCTGTATATTAATGCAAGTAGTATTTTTGTACTTTTATTGTTCTTTATTAGCACAAAGGATGTGTCGACGTTCACAATTTGAGGCTTTGACAAGAGGGTCAGGTTAAGACTTTCTTTGATAAAAAGTAAAACGCCACCTCCATTTTTATTTATTCGGCTTTTCTCAAACATTACATAACCGGGAAGTAAATACTCTGCTAAAAAGTCTCTGTCTCCTATATTGAGCCAAGATTCTGTTATGCCAATCATATCATAATTTTCTGTAACCACTAGTTCCTCTAAATCTGAACATTTATTGCGTATGTTACGAGCATTTGCATTGAGAACCTTTCAATTTGTGATTTTAGAGCTCGCAGAACGCTCTTTAATATAATGTTTGGTTCTGGTCGGATCTACATTTATGTTAATGGCTGTCCTCAGTCATTGCTGCCCTCGTTCCTCATCGCTGGTGGTCCTCGGTTGCCTCTGTTTTTTGCTTGGCGTTGGATGATTTATGTAGCTGCTGCTTCTTCTTCTCGAATGGCGTTTTTTGATCCATGGCTACGGACTGCTTCATGTAGGAGACGACCCATGCGTGCTGAACCCACAGGGTTTAGATGAGTGCCATCCTTGCGGAACAGAGTAGGCTGGTCATTCCCAGAGGTTGATGAATTCAACTTCTTCCTTCAGACACAAAGATTTTAGTCGTCTGTTTGGTCTGTTTGTGCTGAAGGCCTTGTCGTAGAATTTATCAGGTTCATTGATCTTGGGGAGAATGTCTGAGATGATGATATTCCTTGACTTGTTTTTGTAGTGCTGGATCATATTGCGATATTTCTCCATCAGCTCTTCGGATCTGGTGCGCATGACGTCATTTGAACCAGCATGGATGACAAAAAGGGTATTTTAGTTTGCATCCTATGTGGTATCTTCTAAGGCTTCAACAATGTCGTCCAGTTTGGCTCCTGGGATGCAAAATCTCTTACGGTAATTTGGGACTCTGTCGCAGAACTCTACGACCTGTCCTCGTAGGATGGAATCACCAACGAGCCTGGTTTCTTCTGGTTTGTCTTCCATCTCTACCAAGATTTCAAATCTGTTTGACATTGTGACTGGTAGATGAGACCTTTTCTGCGTTGGCCGTGCACCGTTCCTCACTGGTGTAATGAAAGGAGGAGGAAGAGGAGAGAGTGGGAGGAGGAGGGGAGAGTGGGAGGAGGAGGAATAAGAAGAAGAGGGAGGTAGGGATGGCGGGAGGAAGGGGAGGAACAACGGAGACGAAGAAGAAGACAACAAAGGAGATGAGTACTAAGATAATGAAGAAAATAAGGAAGATGAAAAGGATGATAAGGATTATTAGCAAGAGGAGGAGGAGGAAGAAGAGGAAGGGAGGGAGTTACGGAGGAGAAGGAGGAGGAGGAGGGGAAGAGAAAAGGAAGAAAGAGGAAAAAATAAAGAATGAAAAAGAGACAAATCCCAAGAAATTCAAAAGGGATAATGGAAAGAAAGCATCTCAGATGTAGAATTACCGTAAGACTACTGATGTAGAATTACCGTAAGACTACCAATTAATCAGCGATGTGATGTACAAGTTAAAGGGAGATGGGTGTATTTATTTGCTCATTTATGTAATTTATTATTATATTAGTTTCCTCCCTAAACCTCCATCACGCTTAAAAAAGACCCGCCCAAGACCCTCCTTCAAGATAAATTTGTACATTTTTCGATAGAGAAATGTCCCGGCCAAAGGCCGGCTTCTCTTAAATTACAGGCGAGCTATCGCTCGCCAGGAAAAAATCAACACCTAAAGGACACGAAAATTCTTAATATTGACTAAGAAATGGGACGAAAGGTCCTAAAATCGCCAAACTAATAGAACGAACGTCTTAAATGTTCAAAACTAATGGGGTTAAACATGAAGGGGTCCAGAAAAAACGACTCATCTCCCCATTAAGCCAAGTAGTTGATATGGGGCGAACAGTCCAATTTGCGGCTACTCTCTCTCTCTCTCTTCCTCCCCCTCCCTCTCTCTCTCTTACTCAGCCTCCCTCCCCCCCTCCCCCAGCTCTAATATCTGCTCCCTTCCCCTCCCCCCTCCACCACTAACTTTCTAATCCAGTCAACCCCTCCTCCTCCCCCCCCCCCGCCTTGCCACTTCTCTCCACTCTCCCAAGTTGCTCCACCTGGTTTACTCCCACTTAAGGGGAGATGGTTGTTGTTGTTGTTGTTTTTACTGCCCCCCCCCCCTTCTCCCTCATGTTTAACTCCCATTAGTTTGGTGACTTCAAGTAATTATTTCCATTAATTGGGCGATATTAAGACCTTTCACCCAATTTCTTTGTCAATATTAGGACCGTTCGTGTCATTTAGGTGTCGATTTTTTCCTGGCGCGTGATAGCGATCCTGTTTCTACCGAAAAATGTACACATTTATCTAGAAAGGGAGTCTAACGGGTGTTTTATTAAGCTTAATGGAGGTCTAAATACGAAACTAAAAAAAAAAAAAAAAAAAAACAACCATCCCCCCTTGGATAACTCTATCTGGTCCGACGTATTGCGGGTTATGACAGTTTGTTTTCTTATTATTGAGGATTTTGCTTGTTTTGGTAATTTTCGAGCTAACAAAAACGCCTTCCCAGACATCCCTCAAACCATAAAAAAGGCCCACCTAGACCCACTTCAAGCTAAATGCGTACATTTTTCGATGGCTTGTACAGGTATAATAGAGTAATGTATACATTTGGGTAATTTTGAGAGCAGTTAAGCAATTTCGGTGACATGTCCATCATTAGTTATTCAAGCCCAACCCTTTTCTCTGCAATATTTAACGTTTGGCCCTGCTATACAAATTTGAGCATTAGAGTAGAGAAAAGAAGCTATTGAAAACTCTCTTTCTCTCTCTCTCTCTCTCTCTCTCTCTATATATATATATATATATATATATATATATATATATATATATACAGTATATATATTGTAGCCTACACAGTGTATGTCAAAACTCATCCTTATCATACATGACTCGGGCTCTTGCAAAGTTTGGATTTTTTCATAAACATATTTTTCAAGCTTTAGGCATGACAAGATCAGCCACTCAGCTCATTATGGGCAGAAAATAATCTCGAGGATGATCAAATTTGGCTTGGAGATGAGAAGAAAGTAAGACGTATAAGAGGAGAGAAAAATATGTAGAAAAAAAGTAGAGGAGAGAGTAGGATAGGAGCATGAAGAAGAGCATATGAGGAGAGGGGAGAGTGGAGGATAAGAGAAAAGAGGAGAGAGGAACATAATAGAGGAGAGAAGAATACGTAGAAAAAGTAGAGGAGAGAGAAGGATAAGAGAATAGAGAGGAACATATGAGGAGAGGAGAGAGACGAGGATAAGAGAAAATATGAGAGAGGGAAATAGCCAAGGAGAATGGATTAACACTTAACGAGTGGCCTAGGCGGTATATTTGACCGTGCCGCACGCCCAGCGATTTTTTTTTACCATAAATGGGGTTGTTTCCGTGCTCTTTTTCATGCATAAACAAGAGCCAAAGCGTAATACAAGTATGTATCCCTGAAAGGGCGTAAATTGAGCTTTCCAATGACACCCGAACCACCCTTCTACGATCACTGGGTGTCTTGCAACGATCGTGCAACCGAAGGGCAAAATCGCTAAAATACGGTCATTTTGTTACATAATTACGTGTGTAGCGAGTGAGAGGGTGGAGTAGAGTGGAGTAAATGTCAGTGGGCCCACGACGGTCGTGGCGAGCGGTCATGAGGTAACCTATGCTCCCCCCACCGCTCGGCTCTCTCTCAGAGCTAATATTGCGCCAAAATTGCACGCAGACTTAAGTCGGGCCCTGCCACATTGTCCAGCTTTTTAGATACGGATTTAAGTCGTGCCCCGATAGACAAGGGTTAAGGAAAAGGAGAGGAGATAAGAACATAACATAGACAGAAGAATAGGAGTATACGAGAGTGACATGCAAGTGATCAGTAACTCAAGCTATTACGGGGAGATAAAAACAAACTCGGAACAAGATATAAATTGTCTTTGAGATGAGAAGAATGTAAGAAGATGAGATAACTAATATAGAAGAAGTAGAAGAGAGCGGAAGAAATGAGGAGGAGAGGAGAAAGGAACGTAGAAGAAGGAAAACAGGAATACAAAGGAATACAAAGGAGAACAAACTGCAACAGACCTATTGGTCCTTACGGGGCAGTTTGGATATCTAAAACTACTAATGTACTGACTACGAGGTAGAGAAAAGGATAGCAAAGAAGAAGGCTCCTCCCCACCCACCACTCCCTCCAGCTAATGCTGGCATGGAAACAGATAGGAAAAATACCATGCAGTATTGAAAAACTGACACGGAAATTCGGACAGGACAGGGAGAAAAAAAGAAGTTGATTTGTAATCTAAGCTAACTCTATTTACTACAATTCTGAAAGGGAACAGATGTATGAAAATCAATATACATTGCGGTATGCGTTGACATTTCGTTGCGCGTTATTCTGAAAGAAACTGTGTTAATCGGGGGTTATTTGCCATGTGTTTATCCAGATGGTTCTTAAATGTTTCGACAGTATTACAGTTTACAATGTTCGAGGGTAGTCTGTTCCAATTATTCACAACGCGGTTGAAGAAGAAATGCTTCGCCTCGTGAGAATGAAAACGCTTGCCTATAATCTTATAACCATTGTTTCTCGTGTTTGCTTGATTGATCGTAAATAATTCGCTTACATTTAGGTTGCTGAATCCCTTGAAAATTTTGAACACCTCTATTAGGTCACCTCTCATTCTGCGCTTTGTTAAGCTAAACAAATTTAGTTCTTTTAAGCGCTCTTCGTACGGTTTATTACGCAATCTAGGTATCATTTTAGTGACTCTGTGTTGCACCCTTTCAAGTTTATTTATGTCCTTTCGGTAGTACGGTGACCAGAATTGCACGCAGTATTCGAGATGGGGACGCACCAATGAGTTGAATAGAGTAAGTATGATTTTTTCTGATTTTAATTTGAATGTTCTGCCGATGAAACCCACCAATTTATTAGCAGTTTTTATTACCTCTGTACACTGTTTACTCGGCTTCAGGTCACTTGATATTATAACTCCCAGATCCTTTTCATTATTTGTATTTGATAGTTGAATGTTGTTCATTGAGTAATCTTTTTTAGCGTTGTTACTACCGATGTGCAATACTTTGCATTTTTCTATGTTGAATTTCATTTGCCATTTTTCTGCCCAGTTTTCTAAAGTGTCTAGGTCACCTTGTAGTTTTTGCCAATGTACTGTTGAGGTTACTTTATTAGTAATTTTTGTATCGTCAGCAAATTTCGAAATTTTGCATTCTATTCCTTCGTCTAAGTCGTTTATGTAAATTATAAAAAGAATAGGACCTAATACCGAACCCTGGGGAACGCCACTATTTACTTTGCACCAATCTGATTCTTCACCATTTATTACAACTCGTTGTTTACGGTCTGAGAGCCAATTTTCGAGCCATTTCAGAGTTTTTCCTGTTATGCCATGAGCTTTTATTTTGTCAATTAGTCTCTTGTGGGGTACGGTATCGAAAGCTTTCTGAAAATCGAGATATATTATATCAACTGCTCTATCCTTATCATATGATTTGTAAACATCATTGAAGAAGTCGAGTAAGTTTGTTAAGCATGAACGTTTATTTCTAAAACCGTGCTGAGAATCTTTTATTAAATTATTTTCTTCCAAATGTTTTACTATTTTGTCCCTTATAATGGTTTCCATTAATTTGCCCGTTACCGATGTTAAGCTAATTGGTCGATAATTGCCGGGAGAGGACTTATTTCCTTTTTTGTATATGGGTGTCACGTTAGCTAGTTTACATTCGTTTGGAACTATCCCAACATTCAATGATTTGTTGAACAGATTTGCGAGTGGGTTTAATAATTCGTGTTTTGCTTCTTTTAGGATCCTTGGGGATATTTTATCAGGGCCTGGGGTTTTATTAACTTTCAAATTGTTGATTGCGAACAGGATATCGTCTTCATAAATCGTAAAGCTTTCGAGCTCAGTGCCATTTGATTGATTCGTAGGGGTAGGTCGGTTACCGGTAGTATCTTCCGACGTGAAAACTGATGCAAAATAGTTATTTAGGATATTCGCCATTTGTACTTTGTTATCTGTATGATCTCCATTTTCCGCAACAAGTGGTCCTATTGTTGAAGTTACCGTTTTTCTGTTTCTTATATAGCTGTAAAATTCTTTCGGATTGGACTTGCTGGAGCTGGCAATATGAAGTTCCAGATTCTTCTTACTTCCTTTGATGAGATTTTTGGTTGTTCGACGCAGTCTATCGTGTTCTAATTTATCGCTATTATTCTGAGTTGCCTTATATTTTTGGTATGCCTGCTTTTTTACTAAGAGGATGTTTTTTATTTCATTATTCCACCATTTTGGCTTATATTTGCCTGCTGGGCGCCGGTTTCGTAGAGGGATGCTTGTATTTATTGCTTTGTTTAGGTTATTAGATAATATGTTCCATAATCGATTTACATCGTGAGTTTCAGTCATTTCACTCCAGTCAGTATTGGCAAGATGCCTTCTAAGTTTGTTAAAGTCGGCCCTTCGATAATCTGGTACTTTTTCCGTGCTCACGTTTTCTTTGTCATTATTTACTTTAATGTTAAAGGACACTATCCTATGGTCACTAGAGCTAAATTCCGGTCCGATTTTAACGCTATTTACCAGTCTTTCATTTGTCGTTAGAATAATATCCAGAATGTTATTTCCCCTCGTTGGGTGTTCTACGTGTTGATAAAGGGCACTTTCCTGAAGATTAGCATATAGATCATGTCCCGCGTGAGCATTTAGTGGTTCGCCCCATGTTGTGACTGGCAGATTGAAATCGCCAAATATTACTGCTTCTTCCTGACAACTTATTTCCGCTATTTGATCATAGAGTTTCTCGTCAGTATCGGGTGATTGTGCAGGAGGTCGATAAATTAGGCCAATTATTATCTTGCTTGCTTGATTATTTATTTGAACGTAACTAGTATCAATATTATTTATGGCAGGTTTGGTTACCTCGATTGGGTGAAGATTACTTTTAACATATAGCAGAACCCCACCTCCCATTCTATGGGATCTTTCGCAGCTGAAGGGAGTATAACCTGGTAATGCGTATTCCGCCAAAAAATCACGCTTTTCCGTGTTGATCC
This sequence comes from Lithodes maja, assembly GCA_037953745.1. Taxonomy (NCBI): domain Eukaryota; kingdom Metazoa; phylum Arthropoda; class Malacostraca; order Decapoda; family Lithodidae; genus Lithodes; species Lithodes maja. Next base: position 17,435 of record JBAKBP010030219.1, on the reverse strand, counting down.
AAGATTCTGAAACACCGATTATATCACATTCCTCCATACATGCAAGTGCTTCCAGGTCTTCGAATTTATTGCGTAAGCTGCGTGCATTAACGTAGCAGGCCGTGATATTATTTTGGATAGAGTTTACATTTGATATGGGGTAGTTTATGTCGCTGCTACTGCCCCTGCTCGGTTGTCGTTTTTTGATCTGAAAGTGCAGACTGCATCATGTAGGAGTCTGCCTAGGCGTGCTCCTCCGACTGAATTCAAATGGCAGCCATCATCCTGAAAGAGAATGTGTTGATTGTAGAAATGGTCCCAGAGATTGAGATATTCGACATCTTCCTGTGAGCAGAGGGATTTAAGTCTGTTATTAGTACTGAACGCCTTATCGTAGAAACCGGTCTCTGCATCGATCTTGGGAAGAATGCCTGAAATGATTATGTTACATGACTTACTCTTGTAACGCTGGATTGCCTTACGGTATTTTTCCATTAGTTCCTCTGATCTGGTGCGCATTACATCGTTCGACCCTGCGTGAATAACGAACAGGGTGTTCTCGTCAGCGTTGATGGTGACATCGTCGAAGGCTGCTGTGATGTCGTCCAAACCTGCACCCGGTATGCAAAAACGCTTTCTGTGGTTTGGGACTCTTCCACAGAACTCTTCAAGTTGTCCTCGTAAGATGGAGTCTCCAATGAGCCTGGTCTCCTCAGTTTCGTCTCCTGTTTCTGTCAGAATCTGGTATTTATTAAATGTGGTGATGAACAAAGAAGAAGGGAAGAGAGAGAGAAATGGAGGGGAGCCGAACACAACACCAGATAAAAGAAGAAGAAGAAGATAATCAGAAAGGGTAAAAAGTAAACCAAAAGTATACCCTGATTCCATAATGAATATAGAGTAATGAAATACCCATAGATAATATTTACAAATTTAAATATGTGAAAGAGATAAGAAAGATGCATTGGATTCTTCTTAAGGGGGGTTCACCTGTTTTTTTTTCTTCTCTTTCTATCCTTTTCTCTCTGTCCCTGGCTTGTATCCATTCGGCCCCATTCAGCCAACTGTTTTCAGACGTTTATTTGTGATTGCCAATGTATATAATGTTTATGATACTTAAGGAGAGATGGGTCGCTTTTCTGGTCTCTCTTCTCCCTCGTCTTTAGCCCCATTAGTTTCTAGATTTTAAGACGTCTGGTCCATTAGTTTGGCAATTTTATGACTTTTCATCCCATTTCGTTGTCAATATTAGGGCTTTTCGTGTCATTTCGGTGTCGATTTTTTCCTGGCGAGCGATAGCGAGCCTGTAATTTAAGAGGAACCGGCCATCGGCCGGGACATTTTTCTATCGAAAAATGTACACATATGTTTTCTTAAACTTGATGTAGGTCTAGGGAGGAAGTTAATCTAAATTTTATAAACAAATATATATAAATTAACAAATAAATGCGAAAGTATAAATTAGGATATTCATACAGTATAGGAAGACCTCCCTGTTTTCTGTGTAAGCATCTGAGAGCAAGGGAGATAGAGAGTGTGGCTGGCTGATTAATGAGAGCAAGGGAGATAGAGAGTGTGGCTGGCTGATTAATGAGAGCAAGGGAGATAGAGAGTGTGGCTGGCTGATTAATGAGAGCAAGGGAGATAGAGAGTGTGGCTGGCTGATTAATGAGAGCAAGGGAGATAGAGAGTGTGGCTGGCTGATTAATGAGAGCAAGGGAGATAGAGAGTGTGGCTGGCTGATTAATGAGAGCAAGGGAGATAGAGAGTGTGGCTGGCTGATTAATGAGAGCAAGGGAGATAGAGAGTGTGGCTGGCTGATTAATGAGAGCAAGGGAGATAGAGAGTGTGGCTGGCTGATTAATGAGAGCAAGGGAGATAGAGAGTGTGGCTGGCTGATTAATGAGAGCAAGGGAGATAGAGAGTGTGGCTGGCTGATTAATGAGAGCAAGGGAGATAGAGAGTGTGGCTGGCTGATTAATGAGAGCAAGGGAGATAGAGAGTGTGGCTGGCTGATTAATGAGAGCAAGGGAGATAGAGAGTGTGGCTGGCTGATTAATGAGAGCAAGGGAGATAGAGAGTGTGGCTGGCTGATTAATGAGAGCAAGGGAGATAGAGAGTGTGGCTGGCTGATTAATGAGAGCAAGGGAGATAGAGAGTGTGGCTGGCTGATTAATGAGAGCAAGGGAGATAGAGAGTGTGGCTGGCTGATTAATGAGAGCAAGGGAGATAGAGAGTGTGGCTGGCTGATTAATGAGAGCAAGGGAGATAGAGAGTGTGGCTGGCTGATTAATGAGAGCAAGGGAGATAGAGAGTGTGGCTGGCTGATTAATGAGAGCAAGGGAGATAGAGAGTGTGGCTGGCTGATTAATGAGAGCAAGGGAGATAGAGAGTGTGGCTGGCTGATTAATGAGAGCAAGGGAGATAGAGAGTGTGGCTGGCTGATTAATGAGAGCAAGGGAGATAGAGAGTGTGGCTGGCTGATTAATGAGAGCAAGGGAGATAGAGAGTGTGGCTGGCTGATTAATGAGAGCAAGGGAGATAGAGAGTGTGGCTGGCTGATTAATGAGAGCAAGGGAGATAGAGAGTGTGGCTGGCTGATTAATGAGAGCAAGGGAGATAGAGAGTGTGGCTGGCTGATTAATGAGAGCAAGGGAGATAGAGTGTGTGGCTGGCTGATTAATGAGAGCAAGGGAGATAGAGAGTGTGGCTGGCTGATTAATGAGAGCAAGGGAGATAGAGAGTGTGGCTGGCTGATTAATGAGAGCAAGGGAGATAGAGAGTGTGGCTGGCTGATTAATGAGAGCAAGGGAGATAGAGAGTGTGGCTGGCTGATTAATGAGAGCAAGGGAGATAGAGAGTGTGGCTGGCTGATTAATGAGAGCAAGGGAGATAGAGAGTGTGGCTGGCTGATTAATGAGAGCAAGGGAGATAGAGAGTGTGGCTGGCTGATTAATGAGAGCAAGGGAGATAGAGAGTGTGGCTGGCTGATTAATGAGAGCAAGGGAGATAGAGAGTGTGGCTGGCTGATTAATGAGAGCAAGGGAGATAGAGAGTGTGGCTGGCTGATTAATGAGAGCAAGGGAGATAGAGAGTGTGGCTGGCTGATTAATGAGAGCAAGGGAGATAGAGAGTGTGGCTGGCTGATTAATGAGAGCAAGGGAGATAGAGAGTGTGGCTGGCTGATTAATGAGAGCAAGGGAGATAGAGAGTGTGGCTGGCTGATTAATGAGAGCAAGGGAGATAGAGAGTGTGGCTGGCTGATTAATGAGAGCAAGGGAGATAGAGAGTGTGGCTGGCTGATTAATGAGAGCAAGGGAGATAGAGAGTGTGGCTGGCTGATTAATGAGAGAAAGAACTGCAGGAAGAGGGAAGGGAAGGAAGGGTGCAGAGAGAGAGAGAATATGTGCATAAACGGGAGAGAGAGAGAGAGAGAGAGAATATGTGAATAAACGGGAGAGGAAAGGGAACTGAGAGAGAGAGAGAATATGTGAATAAACGGGAGAGGAAAGGGAACAGAGAGAGAGAGAGAGAGAGAGAGAGAGGGAGAGAGAGAGAGAGTATGATAGTGTTTTAGCTATCTAGTAAGAACATCCTATCTTCAAAACGCTTAAAAAACTTTCCTATTCAAGCTATATAGACATTTGAAAAGTATTATTGTTTCTTATAGATAGCGAGCCTGTAATTTTAAGAGGAACCGGCCTTCGGGCGGGGCATTTTGCGAAAAAATTACAAATTTATCTTGAAGGGGGGGTCTAGTGGCTGATTTTTTAAGCTTAACCCCTTGAAGCTCTGACGCGTTTTAACAGTATATTTTAGCTATCATTAGACGATTTTTATGCAGCTTAGGAAGGATCTGTGGGTATTAAAAGGGTAAAGACTATCTCAATCAACCCTCTGACTTCCATATACCCTTCCTAATCTGAATAAAATCGTCTCATAATTACCAGAAAACAAAACAGAAATGCGTATTGGAGCTTGAAAGGGTTAATGGATGTTTGGCGAGGAAATTAAAAAATAAATTAATATAATAAATTAACATCTTTATTATTATCAGCATTTCGAGTTCTCATGCTTAGTCATTATCAGCATCTTAATATAGCAAAGTACGTTATCTTTGCACACACACACACACACACACACACACACACACACACCACACACACACACACACACACACACACACACACCCCGTAGCCTAGTAGGTAGAGCTCTCGTCTCACACACGAGGGGTCGGGGGTTCAATCCCCGGCCGGGCGGAGACAAATTGGGCTTGTCTCCTTTCATGTGTTAGCCTCAGTTCACCTAGCTGTAAATAGGTACCTGGAATAAGTGGACGACGTTGTGACGTCCCATCTGGGGTTGGCAAAAATGGTACAAGGCGAGATGGGTATCATATGGTTCACCTAAGCTGATGGCTACCTTAGCCTTCGGGCGAGACGGTACCGTCTATAGTGAGAATGGTACCATACAGATCCACCCTAAGCCTTCGTTTCCGATGTCGCCAATTGGCTAAAAATACAGACTACACACACATCCACAGCCATTCCAACGATACATATAACACCTACACATATAGGAGGCGGGAAATAACGAGCATGCTCACTCCCGCAATACAACTAGAGTAAGTACAACTAGAGTAAGTACACACACACACACACACACACACACACACACACACACACACACACACACACACACACACACACACACACACATTTACTTGAACATGGTTGTATGTACTTCATGTGTATATGTACAGAACATGTACCGTACGTGCATACTGTGTGTGACCGTGAGAAAGTGCACACGCCAAATTGCAATACAGAGAGGGACTGCAGACAAAGAGTGTGGTACATTAGAGAGAGAGAGAGAGAGAGAGAGAGAGAGAGAGAGAGAGAGAGAGAGAGAGAGAGAGAATACACAGAAAAAGATAATAAAGAAGGACTGGAAATGAAGAATACTAAATGAAAGACAGAGTGAGAGACAGAGAGAGTGAGAGATAGAGAGAGACTGTTCAACGAGGCGAGCCACTCAAGTTTCCAGGCCAGAAGTCAAAGAATCCGGGGACTGGTCCTTTCCCCGCCCTTCTCTGTCTCTCACACTCTCTCTCTCTCTCACTGTCTCTCACACTCTCTCTCACTGTCACTCTCTCTCTCTCTCTCACACTCAATCTCCCCTCTCTCTCTCTCTCTCTCTCTTTCACCTAGATAAGCTGTCATGTTGGGCTCAAATTTGGCAAATGAGTTTTAATGCAGATAAACGTATATAGTACTCTATATTGGGACCCGAAATGAGAAAGAAAACTATTCAATGAATGGGACCCAGCTTAAGAGTGTGGACAGAAATAATGATTTGGGAGTAACAAATATCGAGTACCCTGAAACCCAGTCAACAATGTTCAGAAGTTTTTAAGAAGGCAAATATAACAATTGGCTTTATAGGCAGGTTATTCGAGCATAAATCCAAAGATGTAATCCTCACACTTTACAATTCCATAGTCCGTCCTCTTCTGGAATATTGCGTTCAATCCTACCAAAAAGATATTGATTAACTTAAACGAGTCCAGGGTAGAGTAACCAAACCAAAATTATACCTAATGTAAAAAACAAACCATACGAGGAGCGTCATAGAGAATTGTTTTTTTTCTTTAACCCAGCGCAGATTAAGAGGTGACCTAATTCAAATCTTCAAAATCATCAAAAGCATCGACAATATGAACTGTAATAAGTACTTTACGATCGACCAATCAAACTATATGCGGGGAAATGGTTGCAAAATCATTGGTAAATCTTTTAACTTACACGAGTCTAATAATTTCTTCTTCAATCGAGTTGTGAACTTGTGGAATGGGCTTTCTCGAAACGTTATAAACTGCAGCACCGTTGATTCCTTTAAACATCGCCTAGACAAACACCTCGCCTTAAACGCGCGACTGGCTGCATTTGTGCATTAATTAATGTATTCTTGGAAACATCGAGGATTACTTGTAGCTGTATTATGTTATTAAACCAAATTGTCCCATACTAACATCTCCTAACCCTGCCAGGGACATTGGTCTTAGGGCAGTGCTTCCCTTTCCAATTGTCCCTTACCCACTCTGAACCACTGTTGAACACTTTTTAACAGCAGTGATTTAGAGGGCAAGAAACCTCAAGGGGTTGCAAAACCTGTTGTTGCTTGACTTCCTTTGTACCATCACACACTCTCTCTCTATCTCTCTCATCTCCCAATTTACTTTTTTTCCGTTCCTTTTCGTGTGTCCCCTGTTTTCTGTCCCTTCACACCTTTGTCTCTGTTCCTTTGACCTTAGTTTTTATCACCTTTTTTTTCTCTCTTCCCTCTTTTCTCATTACGTCGCCTTCTTTACTTTTATCGCGTACTCTTTCCCTTTTTTCTCTTTCTTTCCTCTCTTCGTCGCATATTCGTGAGTTGTGTTTTTCTTTCGTTTTTCATATTTGCCTTTTGTTTTGGTACGGTTTGGACGACACTTTCTTGATCTTTTCGGGTTCTCTCGCTCTTGCTCTCTCTCTCTATTTTCAACGTTTCTCTGACTAAATTTCATGGTTCCTTTATTCCTTCTTTTACCTCCCTCCTTCACTTCCTCCCTCCCTCCCTCCTTCACTTCCTCCCTCGCTCCTTCACTTCCTCCCTCCCTCCTTCACTTCCTCCCTCGCTCCTTCACTTCCTCCCTCCCTCCTTCACTCCTCCCTCCCTCCTTCACTTCCTCCCTCGCTCCCTCACTCCTCCTTCACTTCCTCCCTCGCTCTCACTTCCTCCTCGCTCCTCCTTCACTTCCTCCCTCGTTCCTTCACTTCCTCCCTCGTTCCTTCACTTCCTCCCTCGTTCCTTCACTTCCTCCCTCGCTCCCTCACTTCCTCCCTTCCTCGCTCCTCCTTCACTTCCTCCCTCGCTCCTTCACTTCCTCCTCGCTCCTTCACTTCCTCCCTCGCTTCTTCACTTCCTCCTCGCTCCTTCATTTCTCTCCTTTGCAATTTTTACACTCCTACGATGACTTTGATATTTTCTTTTCTCTCTGTCTCCCTCCTTTACTTTCCTTCCTGCTATCCCCTTCCTTCCTTCCTTCTTTTTGTACTCTCCTTCCTTCCTTCTACTCTCCTTCCTTTCTTCTACCCTTCCTTCTCAGTCCATATTTCTGTTTCTTTCCTGCCTTCCTTCATTCATTTATTCCACCCTTCCTTCCTTCTACCCTTCATTTATTCCTCCTTTCTCTCTTCCTTCCTTCCTACCTTTCTCTCTTCCTTCCTTCCACCAATTTCCTAGGTTCTCTTTCATCCCCTTCCTTTTTTTGACCTGTTCTCACTCTCTTCTAGTTTTTGTACTCTCCCATATTATATTTTGCTGTCTCTCTTCTCAACCCCCTTTCCCCTCCTCCCTCCCTCACCTCACCATCTGTCTTTCCTTCCTTCCCCGGTATTCTTTTCTTCCTTCTTTCTTTCCTTCCTGAATGTCTTCCTACCTTTCTTCCCTTCCCCTCTGTGCTTTCCGTTCTCCCTCTCTCCTACTTTACCTTCCTTCCTTCCTTCCTTTCTTCCATCTTTCCTTCCTTCCTTCGTTCTCTCCATCCATCCTTCCTACCTCCCTTCTGTCCATCCATCCATCCTTCTTTCCTTACTTCCTTCGTTCTTTCCATCCATCCTTTCTTCCATCCATCCATCCATCCATCCATCCATCCATCCTACCTTCCTTCCATCCATCCTTCCTTCCTTCCTTCCATCCTTCCTTCCTTCCTTCCATCCTTTCTTCCTTCCTTTCTTCCTTCCTTCCTTTCTTCCTTCCATCCTTTCTTCCTTCCTTCCATCCTTCCTTCCTTTCTTCCTTCCTTCCTTCCTTCCATCCTTCCATCCTTCCTTCCTTCCTTTCTTCCTTCCTTCCTTCCATCCTTTCTTCCTTCCATCTTTCCTTCCTTCCTTTCTTCCTTCCATCCTTTCTTCCTTCCATCCTTCCTTCCACCAATTTCCTCGGTGCTCTTTGATCCCTTCCTTTTTTGGTGGTGTCCTCACTTTCTATTTTTTTTCCTCTCCAAATTTTCTACCGTGCTGCCGCTTCCCACTTTCTTCCTTCTTTCCAATCATTCCTCTCTCTCAGTATCTCCTACCCTCTCTCCTTCTCTCTCTCCTTCCATCCTCTCTCTCTCTCTCTCTCTCTCTCTCTCTCTCTCTCTCTCTCTCTCTCTCTCTCTCTCTCTCTCTCATTCATCTTTATTTTACTTTTTGTTTTCAATGCTGTCAATTTTCCCCTGTATATTTCGTAATTCTTCTACATTTGTAGTATTTTTTGATTCAGTTCCCCTTCCACACCTCTGCTCCTATTTTTTTTCGGTTGTATTCCCCACTATGTTTTCTATTTTGTTTTCTCCCTATTTTCCTATCTTTTCTCTTTTACCTTCCTCCAATGTTTATTTCGGGCTGCATATTCATTTACGTTTTAATTAGTTTCTCCCTATTTAACCCTTCCTTTCTGTTATTTCCCATTTTCTGCGTACCGTAACCTTTTGTTATTCCTATTTTGTCGTATCTTTTGCTGGTGTCTTGTTAATTTTACTTGTATATATTTTTCGGTATTTGTATTTGCTTAATAGTGCAATCCCAAACTCTGTTTTGAGGTATTTATTGATTGTGTGTGTATGTGTGTGTGTGTGTGTGTGTGTGTGAGTGTGTGTTGCGTGTCTGAGTGTGTGTGCGTGTGTGAGTGTGTGTGTGAGAGAGAGAGAGAGAGAGAGAGAGAGAGAGAGAGAGAGAGAGAGAGCGAGAGTGAATATGCGTGTATTATGCATTTCATCTTCTTTTATCAGTGTCTTAAATATATATTACAATTTCTTCTTAATGTGTATTTTAGTTTCCCCTGTCGCTCTGTCGTGGGTTTTCTTTCAGGTTGTATTCAATTTTGTTTATTTTATACTGTATTTCTGTCTCCTCTTCCCCTCTTGTCAACCGTTCCCTTCAGCCAGTGTCACACGATCGATTATCCGGCAATCTTTAAGGGGACAGTGGTATTTGTTTAGGTCTATTTATTTATATATTCATTTATTTTTGTTTAGTTTTCTCGCTAGACCTCCATCAAGCTTAAAACAAAACTAAACAAGATCCTCCAAATTTGTACATTTTTCCTCTACCTTCTCACTCTAGTCTCTCATTCCTTCTTTCTTATAATTTCTGCTTGCCTTCTTTCTCTGTCTTTTCTCCTCTCTCAATTGCCTTATTATCTTCTCTTCCTTCTCTCCTTCTCTTTCTGACCCTTATCCTCTCTGTTCTCTTCTTTCTCTCTCTTACCTTCTCTCTCTCTGATCCTTCTCCTCTCTCACTTCTCTTCTCTTTTTCTCTCTCTTACCCTTCTCCTCTCTCACTTCTCTTCTCCCTTTCTCCGTTCTCTCTCATCTTCTCTCCTCTCTCTGACCCTTATACTCTCTCACTTGTCATCTCCCTTTCTCTCTGACCTTTCTCCCCTCTTCTCCCTTTCTCCTTTCTCTCTTCTCTGATGAAAATGGAGAATACACCAAAGACGAAGTACAAATGAGTAATGCCCTCAATACCTTCTTTGCATCAGTTTTTACAACAGAAGACCTCAGTGATATCCCTACACCATCACCGATTCAGATTGATAATTCAGATGTTCTAAGCAATATCACCGTTACAGAGAGAGAAGTATTGAATTGTTTAGATAAACTCAAGGTAAATAAAACGCCTGGACCTGATACAATCTCGCCTAGAGTTCTAAAGGAAGCTAAGGATGAGCTCTCCAAACCACTGACATTACTATTCAATAAATCCTTGCAGTCTGGAACTATGCCTGATCAGTGGAAGATAGCCAACGTAACACCGATATTCAAAAAAGGCAGCAAATCCCTACCCAGTAACTATCGTCCAATTAGCTTAACCTCAGTTGTATGTAAAATGCTAGAAACGGTCATAAGAGACAGACTCGTAAATCACTTAGAGGAAAATAACATACTTAAAGATACTCAACACGGCTTTCGTAAAAAACGTTCCTGTTTAACAAACCTCTTAGACTTCTTCCACGATATCCTCAACCTCTACGATGAGAGTAAAGCTGTAGATATTATATACCTTGATTTTCAAAAGGCCTTTGACAAAGTTCCCCACAAACGTTTACTGCTAAAACTAAAAGCGCATGGAATACAAGACGGTGTGTTGAAATGGATAGAAAATTGGCTCAGCGACAGAAAGCAAAGAGTAGTCATAAACGGTAAGGCATCTAAATGGACCAATGTAAGTAGCGGGGTACCCCAGGGATCGGTACTAGGACCAATTATCTTTCTAATTTACATCAACGACATAGATGAGGGTCTCACCTGTACAATCTCAAAATTTGCTGACGATACAAAAATTGCAAATAGCGTACTCTCAAAAGATCAAGTTGACGATATGCAACACAATCTGGCTAAATTGTCACATTGGGCCCAAATTTGGCAAATGATTTTCAATGCGGATAAATGTAAAGTACTACATATCGGATACCTAAATGAGAAAGCAAACTATTCGATGAATGGCACTCAGCTTAAGAATGTAAACAGAGAAACCGATCTGGGAGTAACAATATCGAGTAACCTAAAACCGAGTCAACAATGTTCAGAAGTTGTTAAGAAGGCAAACAAAATAATTGGCTTTATAGGCAGATCATTTGAGCATAAATCCAAAGACGTAATCCTAACCCTTTACAATTCCTTAGTCCGCCCTCTTCTGGAATACTGCGTTGAATACTGGTGCCCTTATTACCAAAAAGACATAAACAAGCTAGAACGAGTTCAACGTAGAGTTACCAAAATGATCTATCTATCTATCTATTGCCTGATGCCGTGATCCCCAAAGGGGTGGCCACGAACGAACCGCCCCCATGCACCTCTGTCCCCAGTCAGTCGACGCCCCTCCCCCCAACCAGCACCGCCTTCATTCATGTAGTTCCTCACTCCATCCTTCCACCTCATATTCGGTCTACCTCTCCCCCTCTGTCCCTCCACCTCGCTCTCGTACACCCTCTTAGTCATTCTCTCGCTTTCCATACGTTCCATATGGCCGAACCATCTCAAGTTGTTCCTTTTCACACTTTCCAGCACATCTACCTCCACACCACACCTCCTTCTTACTTCCTCATTAGTCTGTCTATCCCTCCATGTAATTCCGCACGCACTCCTTAAGTAATTCATTTCCACTGCTCTCACTCTTGGTCTGAGTCTCTCAACCAACGTCCATGCTTCGCTTCCGTAAGTCAGTGTCGGGATTACCACACTGTCATGCAAGGACTTCTTCACTTCCATACTGACCACCCTATTTCTTGTTACTGCTTTTAGCGTTCCTACAACCCTCTTCCCCTGTTGTACCCTCTCTCGCACCTCTTCATCCATAGTCCCATCTTTACTCAACACACTGCCCAGATACTTAACCCTCTCCGACATATGACGCAATTTTGAGCCTATTGGGGATACTTTAAAGTCTTTGTTACCATCAGGGGTATTTAGAAACCTTTAGTTTAGTTACTTCAACCTATGCAGTTGTCTTTGAGTAAGCTGTGGGCAGAAAACGAATTTTGGAGAGGTAATTATAAGAGTGAGAGAACTCTATTTCTTATTGCTAATCTGGCAACCTCTGCGTCATATGAGTCTGAAGGAGTTAAAAGAGTTGACGATCTCCATAGCCTGACCGTTCAGCTTCACCTCACACTCTGTGACTTCACCCCTTTCGAAGACCATAACCTTGCTCTTCCCCGTATTTACCTTCAAATTCCGTTTTTCGCACACTGTTCCAAACTCATTTACCAGACCCTGCAACTCCCATTCATTATCACTCATCAGAACTGTATCATCCGCAAACAGCAGTATAGGTAGCTTCCACTCAATTCCCTCCCTTTTCAGCGATACACCAACATCCACTGCTCTTGATAGTATTTCTTTCATAACTCCATCCATATATACAGTAAACAACCACGGGGACATCACACACCCCTGTTTCAAACCAACATTCAGGTCAAAGAACTCACTCTGCTCACTCTCCACACGTACTGCCGCCTTTGCACCCTCATACATGCTCTTCACTGCTTTCAGCAACTTGCCCTCTACTCCGTATATTCTTAGTACTTTCCACAAACCTTCTCTATCCACTCTGTCATAGGCCTTCTCCAAGTCCATAAAGGCAACATACACCTTTTGTTTCTTCTCCAAATACTTCTCCACAACACAATTCAGGGTAAAAATCTGATCTACACATCCTCTTCCCTTCCTAAAGCCTCCCTGCTCGTCGCCTATCCATTTCTCCGTTCTCACTCTCACTCTCTCAATCACTACCCTACTGTATACCTTCCCTACTACGCTTAGAAGACATATTCCTCGGTGGTTACCACACACTCCTCTTTCCCCTTTGCCCTTATATAGGGGGACTATTATGCCAGTCTTCCAGTCATCGGGTGCACTCCCCTTCTCCCATGCTAGTTTGCACATTTTCCATACCCATTCTATCACTATCTCACCACCATACCTCAACATTTCCCCACACACTCCATCTGTTCCTGGTGCTTTCCCCAACTTCACTCTTTTCATGGCTTCCCACACTTCTGACCTCCTGATCCCCACCTCCTCCTCCACTACTTCTCTTCTTCTCCCTCCCATACCATATCCAGCTATGTTTGCTGGCTCTTCATTCCTTTCATTTAGCAACTCACTGAAGTACTCCCTCCATCTTTCGACTCTCTCTTGCTTCTCGGCTAGCATTCTCCCATTCTTATCTTTCACACCCTTACTGTTTCCCTTGCTACCTTCCCTAACTTTCTTGACTTCTTTCCAGAACAGTTTCTTACTCTCCCTCCATTTTACACTCAGATTCTTTCCAAATTCCTCATCTACTCTTCTCTTACTTTCCTTCACTACTCTCTTCACCACCCTCTTACTCTCCACGTACCTCGCTCGTTTCTGTCTCTCGGAATCTTCATTCCCTCTACTACCCAACCACTCTCTATATGCTTTCTTCTTTTCTTCCACAGCTATTCTTACCTCTTCTGTCCACCATGCTGTACCTTTCACTCCCCTCCCTCTTCTCCTCACTCCACACACCTCCTCACATGCTGCACAGATCTCATCCTTAAACACCTTGCTCATCTCCTCCACTTCCTCCATAACTTCCAGGTCGAACCCACCTAGTCGTCTTTCCACTGCTCTCCTGTACTCCTCCCTGACTTCCTCCTCCTGCAACCTCTCCACCCTCCTCACCATTCCACCCTCCTCTCGCCTCCCTCCCGCTCTCCTCACCCACTTCTTTTGTATCCTAACCTTAGCTACCACTACATAATGATCAGACAGACCCCCTCCAATACCCCTATACACCCTAGCATCCATCACAGATTTCTTCATTCGTTCATCCACACATACATAATCAATCAATGACTTTCGTTCCACCACTGTCTTATCCTTCATTGTCAACATCCGTTTCCACGTGTACCTGTGGATCATTCTGTGTCGGAAGAAGGTGTTGGCTATCCACAGCCTCCTCCCCACACATACGTCCACAAGTGCACTACCATTCCCATTCACCTCTGATGGTACCCCCCACCCTCCCACCACTCCCTCAACTTTCCTATCACCCACCTTACCATTCATATCCCCAATCAGAAATATTCTTTTGTTCTTGTCAAACTTCTCCAGGCACGCCTCCACATTCATCCAGAACTCCTCTTTCTTTCTTTCAAGTAAATCCTCTGTCGGGGCATACACGCATACAATCACCCACGTTTGTATTCCTACTTTCATTCTCACCCACACAATCCTTGAACCCACAGACCCATACTCTCTTACACATTCCTTCCATTTGCTACTTACAAACAAACATGCACCTTCTCTCGCTATTCCTTCACTCACTCCAGCACACACACCTATTCCACACTCCCACTCTCTCACATCTGAACCTTTCCATTTGGTCTCTGTCATTCCACATACATCCAGCCTGGCATTCACTAACACTTCCAGAACCTCTCTCTCTTTTGTGCCATCATTCATGCCACTAACATTCCATGTCGCCATTCTCAGAATGTCCGAAGGCATGTCCTTAGTCGGTCGTGGTTCGTCAACGTTGGTTCCGTCCGCATCCGAGGCTGTTCGTTCGTTTTTTTTTGCTTAGATATTTTTTCCGGGTGGGGGTCGCAAGCCCACCGACCCAACCTCTTTAGTCGCCTCTTACGACACGCAGAAGGCACGTGGGGCATATTCTATTCCCTAACCCCCAGGGGGAAATGATACCTAGCCTAAAGAACAAACCATACGAAGAGGTCTTAGATAATTAAATCTATTTCCTTTAACCCACCGCAGATTAAGAGGTGACTTAATTCAAGTGTTCAAAATCATCAAAGGCATCGACAATATGAACTGTAGTAAGTACTTCACTATCGACCAATCTAATTACACGCAGGGAAACGGTTGCAAAATTATTGGTAAATCTTTTAACTCACACGAATCTAAGAATTTCTTCTTCAATCGAGTTGTCAACTTGTGGATGGGCTTCCCCGAGACGTTATAGACTGCAGCACCGTTGATTCATTTAAATCCGCCTAGACAAATATCTCGCATCAAACCCGCGACTGACTGCGTTTGTAAATGAATAACTTTATTTTATCCTCCCTCATTACTAACCCATCTGTCCCCTACTAACTTCCTAGTCCTGCCACGCAGTAGTTCCCTTTCCAATGTTCCCTTACCCACTCTAAACCACTGTTTGGACACATGATCCTCAGTGTTTTGGAGGACAAGCAGCCTAGAAGGGTCACTAGATCTGTTGTTGCTTGATTTTCCTTTGTACTCCTTTGTACTGTTCTCTTCTCTTCTCTTCTCTCTTACTGTCTTCTCTTCTATAATTTTTCCTCTAGTGCTGTCCTCTCCTCAATTATCTTATCCAGCTCACATTACGTTGAGAAAACTTAATTTCTTACTTTCTCTTCTATCGTGCTGACTTTCACGTATCTCTCTCTCTCCTAACACATCTTAACTAATTATATTCTCGTGTTTAGTTTTATGTTTTTAAACCATTAAAGTCGTTCTCTTACTCACTCTTCTCTTTTATGCTTCCTCTCTTTCTATCTCTCATTTTTGTTTTCTCTTCTGTCTCTCTCTCTTATCTACTCTCTCTCCTCTCTCTCTTCCCTCTCTTTCCCTTCTCTTTCCTCGGGTGCCGCCCTCTCCTCACTTCTCCCCACCAGCTCCCCTCACGTTCACAAAAAACTCATTCACCATTTTTTCCTCGAAATTCTTCACACGTCATATTTGTTAGCTTGAGTCCGTCCCCCCCCCCCCCCTTCTCTCTCTCTCTCTCTCTCTCTCTCTCTCTCTCTCTCTCTCTCTCTCTCTCTCTCTCTCTCTCTCTCTCTCTCTCTCTCTCTCTCTCTCTCTCTCTCTCTCTCTCTCTCTCTCTCTCTCTCTCTCTCTCTCTCTCTCTCTCTCTTTGAACGGTCACCAGCAATTGGTTTGTATTCGCTCCATCGACAAGACAAACCCAACCAACTGGGCCCCCTCTCACGTACACACACACACAGTCACACACAGTCACGATGCCACTTGAGCTCAACCGCGTACACATAGCCTGCCCCATTCACACACACACTAGCACGCAATATCTCCCTTACACACACACACACACACACACACACACACACACACACACACACACACACACACACACACACACACACACACACACACACACACACACAGCCCGTAGCCTAGTAGGTAGAGCTCTCGTCTCACACACGAGGGGTCGGGGGTTCAATCCCCGGCCGGGCGGAGACAAATTGGGCTTGTCTCCTTTCATGTGTTAGCCTCAGTTCACCTAGCTGTAAATGGTACCTGGAATAAGTGGACGACGTTGTGACGTCCCATCTGGGGTTGGCAAAAATGGTACAAGGCGAGATGGGTATCATATGGTTCACCTAAGCTGATGGCTACCTAAGCCTTCGGGCGAGACGGTACCGTCTATAGTGAGAATGGTACCATACAGATCCACCCTAAGCCTTCGTTTCCGATGTCGCCAATTGACTAAAAATACAGACTACACACACATCCACAGCCATTCCAACGATACATATAACACCTACACATATAGGAGGCGGGAAATAACGAGCATGCTCACTCCCGCAATACAACTAGAGTAAGTACAACTAGAGTAAGTACACACACACACACACACACTAGCCTTTATTCAATGTTCAGTTGTGCCTGATCTGTTTATCAGTATAAATATCTATACTGTATAATTAATTCTATACTATACAGACTAGTATACTGCAAACCGTATACAGTATACAGTATACTTAAAGCTATTTCGTGTGTGTTGTGTTTATGTGTGTGTGACTGTGATTGTGCGTGTGTGTGTGTGTGTGGGTGTTAATTGAATCACATAGGTTAATAAAGTCCTGGTATGCTTGTGTTTCCTTTCCATTACAAGCTTTCTCTTAAATTTATTGAGGTGATATCAAACTTTATTCATTGCAAAACTCGATTCATGAGGGAGTGGAGGGTGGAGAGAGAGCGGTCTGCGTTGTTATTGTTTTGTTCAACTGTATATATTATTGGCTTAGCTATTTCGATTACAATGCAATCCTGACTACCTTGTTTTGATCGTAAGGTCTGTGTGGCTCGTTCATTTATGTAAACCAAGCTCAACCGCGTACACCACAGACACTGGTTAGTCACACACACACACACACACACACACATCATGGACGTTTGGAAATACGCACATACTTGCATAGAGATAGATAGCTGTCAATCCCTTTCACATGCCGGCAATCCCTCCCCTATGCTGTCAATCCCTCCCCCATGCTGTCAATCCCTCCCCCATGCTGTCAATCCCTCCCCCATGCTGTCAATCCCTCCCCCATGCTGCCAATCCCTCCCCAATGGGCTTCCCCGAGATGTTATAGACTGCAGCACCGTTGATTAATTTAAACTTCGCCTAGACAAATATCTCCCATCAAACCTCCGACTGACTGCGTTTGTAAATGAATAACTTTATTTTATCCCCCCCTCAGTTACTAACCCATCTGTCCCCTACTAACTTCCTAATCCTGCCACGGACATTAGTTCCAGGGCAGTAGTTCTCTTTCCAATGTTCCCTTACCCACTCTAAACCACTGTTTGGACACTTGATCCTCAGTGTTTTGGAGGACAAGCAGCCTAGAAGGGTCACTAGGTCTGTTGTTGCTTGATTTCCTTTGTACTCCCATACTGTCAATCCCTCCCCCATGCTGTCAATCCCTCCCCTATGTTGCCAATCCCTCCACCATGTTGCCAATCCCTCCACCATGCTGCCAATCCCTCCCCCATGCTGCCAATCCCTCCCCCATGCTGTCAATTCCTCGACCATGCTGTCAATCCCTCCCCCATGCTGTCAATTCCTCCCCCATGCTCCTAAATCCCTCTCCCATGCTGTCAATCCCTCCCCCAT